>KN888798.1:30654-63144 GCA_000934455.1 Apostichopus parvimensis | reverse complement strand
TGGATATACATTCTTTATAAATACCTGGTACTGTGAATACATAAAGAGGGTGATACGGTAGTTAACACCAGACAATGTGGATATACATTCTTTATAAATACCTGGTACTGTGAAAACATATAAAGGGTGCTACGGTCATTAACACCAGACAAGTATCAGCTTCCTAATCGTCAGAAGAAACATTGCCAAGGTATCCAGATCAGGGTATCTGCACTGGCTCGGCTAACAGCAGCCATTTCACATTAATCATATACATCTCTCAAATACACCCTGTTATTGTCAAACGCCTTCAACAAGCAAATTATAGCTTTTAATACACCTTTATAAGCATTTAACATAGTGGTTTCTTGTTGTTTTACTATTTCATATGGATGGTTACTTTTCCAAGGCCAGTATTCATTACTAAACAATAACGCCTGAAGTAATGCAGACTACAGAGTAATACTAACATATGTGGTTGATCATTAGATTAGCATTTAGTAAAGGTTATCCCGTTGTATATCCTTATACTTATCTGCAGTCTGCGGAGATAATGCTATTTTGATTATGGTTCGTATGGGACTAACTGTCATGCTACGTCGCATAGAATATTCTCTCGTCACTACATGTCGCACGAAGACATTTTCTTTAGACTGATGAAAACGTTGGCTGAAACTTACAGCCCCAAACACGCAGTGTTAATATAACAGTAAACTTCATTTAAACCGAAACTGTAAGAACTGTTGAACCCCTATAGCGTTATTACCATCAAGACCTTAGCTTCATATATATGTTTGTGTTTTTCTTCTTTCTATTCTTACAGTTAATCTCTCTCAAATATCTTTGTGGAAATTCCACGATTGAGGAATTATTTCCAGATCAATTTGTTGATAAAACAAAACCCAAAGAAAGGCTACTTCACCTTTCAGTATTATTTATCGAACCATCTTATGCAAGTTTACTATAACATCGTGCGTCAATATGACACTTTTTATTTGATAAAGAGTTGACATGTTTTCCAATGATATAGTTTGATGAATGTAAATCAGAAAACGCCGTGACACTCATTGCGATTTTCCAGAAGGCAAATCCATGTTTTCTATGTTACATCAAACTGCACAGCGAGGTCTATACGCTTTAGCTACTAGAAAGGGGAAAATTTGTCTTCTCTAAAGGACGAAACCTGTATATCGAAGAACATAGAGAACCAAACAAAAAATGAAAAAGAAATAATAAGAGTAATAAGATTAATATCGTTTAAGCGTATTTATGATGAAAGGAAGAATGTAAAATTGGGAACATTTGTACAACTGCTCCTCCTGAAAATCCGTTGCAATCAAGTTAACAAGGTTTTTCTCACTGCACAACATGCCTTGATCTCCCATATTTTCCTGATTACTGAAACATATTTCTCACAAGAAGCTCCTTCAAAGCCGTTTCATGGACACATTAATGCAGAATCACCAACCGTCATACGGCGGTTCCAAACCAGTAGGCCACAAAATTGGCGGCGAAAGGTGTTAGCATCATCCGACGAGTCTAATGCGCCGTTTGTTTCAACGGAAGACACCGCCGATTGGATCTATGGACGCAGTCTACCCTCCCACCCCCACCCCAACCCTGCTTCCAAATTGCAGGTCTTAGAAACGTAATGTATACACCTGCATCTCATTATAAAATTTAAAGATCTCTTTCCTGTCCTTGTTTCACTAACCTAGTTTGGAATACAATCGTTATTAGTCTATTATTACGTCATCCTGATATGATAGGTCAAGCGACACGTAACTGATGTTTTTATTAAAAACTTGCAGCAAACATTCCTATTTATGTCACAAAATCACATGCAAAGTATGAAGACTCACGCTTGGTGGTATTTTAATTCAAGTAGTTATGAGCATGTGGGTCATGACGTAATAGGGGTACTATATCCGTAACCAGAATGTAACGTACCTAATATGCTAATGTTTTTCACAGAACTAGACAAGTGTTGTCTGCTCCGAATATGTACGTGAAAAACATGCAGTTTTCATGGTTGCGTTTGTAGCTCTGTGTGCACGATACTAGGGCCGAGGAATTTCCGACCGATATTCAATACCGGCCTTCTATTAGCGATTGCTTTTTCGTCGCTAAATCTACATAGCCTACTAAGCCTAACTTAGGGCTATATGCCTAGGCCAGACTAACTTGCCAGTCTTTATCTTCGAGGAGGCGTTCTTTCTTCTTCATTATCCCGAACAAACACATCCTCGGTCTTCGTTTGTCTCTGGTTAAACACGTATGGTCAAACCCCTCCCCCTCCCACACCATGTGTTCCACCACTGAGCTGGTGTCCTAAACAGTCGGTGTCTATAACTGGCATAGCCGGAAGCCATTTTAACATTGTCGTTAGATCACAAAGCGTGTTTATAAACTATATGCACATGCATACACAGTATATACATAATGTACGTACCGTAGCGTATACGAGTCAATAGTGCAGAGTCGGTAAGCAAACAGTGACGTTATTTGTTTACTACATTCCATGTTAGAAGCTGTCTGGCCGATACACAATTTACCGCTAACTAAGGAGAATGTTGTACTACTTACGCAAACAATATTTAAATTTGAACGTATTTAGGCCTTTTGTCTTATTTACGATTTTGTGCCATTGGGGAAGCATCCTTTCAACTACTTTTCTATTACGGCCTGTTATAAGAGAGCTACTTTCCTTGACTTTTAAAAGTTTCCATATGACTGTATTGCATCGCGCAGAAGCTTCATTTTTATAGAGCTTGTGTGCTTCCCCTCTTTGCAAAAATTAGTAAAACGCATGGGCTATTTTTCGTCATGTAAGTATTTCAAGTGAAATTATGAACAGTCACTGCTACATGTCGCTTGGCCTTGAAGTTTAGGTTAACTAATCATTATTCAAAGTAAAAGTTACGAATACAAGTGTGTAATACACACGCTGAATCGAAAAATAGAAGCTAAACACAACATTTGAACGCAAGCATAAATATAAGAGCCACAAGTACGGAAAATGCAACACTTGCGCATAAACACTGGCGCCTTGTGGAAATTTATTTTGGAACACTTGATCTATTTGAAAGCTTTCCTTATACCACATGATACAAATATCCAACTCAAATTAGAGGGGGGGGGGGGGGTAATTCCTAAGAGGGCCAGAGAGCAAAGTTGGTTGGAGCATGACATGAAGAACGTTCTGCAATGTGTTATTCTCTCGTTTGCCAACTGTTGAAGTCTTTGCGAATATTATTAGCATTGTTTGGGTGAGATGTTAGTGCAGAATGATGATGTTTTGTGTATCTTTTCAATTCTTTCAGGTACCGTGTCAGCAGACTGGGACAGATCCAACGGAAATCGCAGTTTTCAGTGGAGAAGTCTCCACCTTGTTGGTCTACTTCATTCATGTTACAGAAACTCCAACAAATATAGTTGTAGTCTTACTGCGAGTCGGTCAGTAACGGAAAGTCAAATACATTGACTGGCTTCACGAGTACACTTTAGACGAGGACGATCGGGCGGAAATTTTAATCGAGTTTAACGGGACGAGAATACTTACCAGCGCCATGTTCCTCTTAGAGGAGAAAATATCCCTAACGTCCCCAAGAGACATTGAGCTAGACATTCGAGTGACGCTGGCCGGAAGTATAATATGTAATTTAAGAACACGAAACGAGACGCATCCAACTGTATTAAGGCAATATTTTCACGTTACAAATTAACGTGAAATTATGTTATGAAGACCGAAGGTTGAATATAACCTGAATTTGTCTTTGTCAGGTTTGTAATACGTAGGGCAAAGCTATACGTTATATAAAAACCGTGTAAAAGTGTCTCATATCACTGCTATAAGATATATTGGTTTCCACAGACGTATAGCAACTGTCGCTTGGTCATTATGAAGGAAATTTGTTGGATGAGGTATTTAACAGCGCAACACATTGTATCTTGTGACCACAGAAGTATCTATAGATAATTACTCCCCGATTTCATAACATCGATAAAGTACACTGGCTTTCATGGTTTTACACTTTACCAAACAGATCTTTTTTACTATTAATGTCATTTAGTATAACAGCTTGCCAGAACTACCGATTAATGTGCGAAAAACGAGGGACTTTACAAAATAGCCTCTACGTAAACGACTTGCAGCAAGCATAAAGTTGGTCCCGATTAGTGCAAATGCCACTTATTTTTAGTTTTCCTCGAAATGATATAAATGTATAAGTCCTCACGTTGTAGCGTTTGTCCGGTATAAAGACTACATGTACAAACTGTGCCATTTCCTCACAGCTTCTCTGCCAGACAACATTTGTCCAAAGTGACTCAAATTTCTAGTGTCCGTCAAAATATACGGGCCAAGTATGACCTGTCCGAGCAGTTTATCTCGTCGCAAATGCCCCTTTTGCATAAGTTGAATAACAAGAACTGTTCTTTCAATGAAGAAGGCAGGTATGACGTAACCAAGCGACTCTGCAAAGACTGGATTCACAGTACCTTTAATAGAGGGCGTTCTTTCTGTTTTAATTTTTTCGCTGCCACAAACTAGTCTGACCTTTACGTAGGTTTCTGCGAATGAAAAAAAAACAGAGAAACAGGGAGAGTGGATAAAGTTGTTTCTATTGAATACAATTTTACTAAAAGTTGTAAGCAAGTTTTAATATTGATGTATTACAGATAGGCCTGCTCATTTGGCTTGAAGGTGGTAATCGCAACCGCACCCCCCTCCTCCCCCCCCCCCAACTTGTTTTGTGGAAGTTTCCGTAGTACTGTAGCAAATGAGTTTGGAAATGCCAACGCATCTTGGAAGATTGATTATGTGTTATACTGCTATCTCCAGTCGGAATCTATAATGGATTTGGTATACGTTTGTACATCAATCAAAAACAGAAATGTAGCAATCAAAAAATGTAGCAATCCATCCAAACAAAACTGTAAAATATTCTGGACATGCATCTGAAGGCGACGGCATAGTCTGGACTATGTTTTCATGTTTTCCTATCCTTATCCAGGAGCCATTTTGTTTTATGATTGTTAAGAACTTGCCTACACCCTCTGGCTGAATTGAAAACAATTGTCACAAGTCAACTCCAAGGAGCCATTGGACAGCCATGCATGACAGCTATGTGTAGTTCAGTCAGGGAGTTGTTATGGAACTCCCTGGTTCAGTATACATACAAGTTACTTCAGGGGATTCCAGGCTGCAGGGATCCATATTGGGGTGTAATTCTCCCCCTCTTTTCAAACCCCACAAAAACTTCAAAGTAGTTTCGAGCATAACTTTCCGTCATTTTACGTCTGAAATTATTCCTGAGCGAGGACCATTAGACACCCTATATTATTCTTGAGGGAGGAAGGAACTTTTAGACATATATAAGCCGGCTTCATCGATATAAGGGTAACTCCTACATACCTATTCCTCTTTTCAAACAGTAACAGGCAGTAAGTTATCTCTTAAGCGGTAATTTTTCATTTCAAATGTAAATATATCTAAACATTCAATCAAAGCACTCAACTGATAATATACAATGTCAAAACTGGAATAAAAGTATATTGAAAGGAAAGATTGTTGAACCTTTGAATCAATTGAATACAAAACAAGACATTTAAGGAAAAGGAAGAATTCCAACACAAAATTTAAAGAGATATGTGAGGAAAACATTTTTTCGTCGGCAACAGACTGTTTACAATTCTGTACTCCATCTACTGTTGCCTGCATGGGGAACAGATACCTTTATTTATTGTCATAACCTAAATCCTGTAGATTTATGCATTCAATTTATTCAATCAGAATACTGAGAATACTTCTGTTATGTATATAAGAAACTTTTTAATTTACCGTTTATGTATGTAACAATAAAACTACTAGATCGATTTATTGCAATTACTAGACATGATGGATATTCTTCAATATAAATAAAATCGCTTTGACGTAAGACCTCTGTTGATATTTAGTATTTAAACTAGTAAACAAACAAAAAAGATAGATAAAGTATATTTAAAAATTCAGGGGGATACTATAGATAAATCAAGAGTTGAAATTTCAACAAACGAGAACAATTTTTAATATGTTTGGTATATGACATATCAATTACCTCTTCCGCGACAACTTTATAATACACTTAACAGGACACCAGCATCCTTGGGAAGAGTTGTGGAGGGTGAAACCCTCAGCCCCTCAGCCCTTCAGCCCTTCAACCCTTCAACCCTTCAGCCCCACAAAAAAACTGTATCTATATTAGCCAAAACATTGCGTGCAGACCTAACTTAAATACCACATGTCTCAGAATGCACAATTTTCACGTCTAAAATTGTATATTTTTTCTGGGGGTGGATCCCAATGCCCCTATACGCGGGAATCGGCTTTAATGACATTAAGCGGCACACCCCTCCCTTCTAAAAGTTTCGGATTCTGCCCCTATTATGCAAAAACTGAGAGTTAAAAATGTGAAATACTCAGTTTTTGAAAAGGTGCAAAACTCCTTGGTATTTCGTACTGATGTGGGTGTCTTCAAATTCATTTCGAATTCCTTTGCCTCAACACTCCTGATTCCTTGCCGTATTTATTGTAACCCATGACAACACATTGAAGCACGCATTTTGATACACATCTGTCAAATAACTCAGCAACAAAGGTACTTCAACCTAGTTTGAACAGGTACGTTAGATAAACATGTTTGACATGGTCTTGGAAAGCCAGTTGAGCCAGAATAGCTTAATTTGGCACTTTCTTTTGCGCACATATATGTGTTGGATAATGCGATTCTGAAACAGATGGCGTAGAGATATCCAAATCAAACATCTGCAGAGTAAATACTTCTTTTCCGATTTATCAATAATCCTTTTGTCCGTCTGTTTGTAAAATGTGTAAATTAAGCTGTTAAGTTGTTAATATTCAGTTTGACTGTAGTAGGATTGAAAGATCATGCCATTTTATTTATAAATAACCTTAAAATCAGATACAACGATGCAATATTATTTTGAACGGATGCAATGTCTACGCAATATGCAGTTTAGCTAACAGGACGGAAAGACCGAAAGATACATGCACTTCAGTAGCATTATAGTTCATTAACATAATTAATACGCATACTTATACCAACAGATATGAAAACCAATTAAAAAAAACTAATCATTACCATCATTACAAAACACACAAACATTGTAATATAAACAAATCGCGAGGACTGTATAAGAATTGAAAAGAGGGCGCTATGTCATTTTATATCTTTAATCGTTTGGAAAACTGTTGAGGTATTTGAAAAACATGATGTCCTTTTGAATTTTTGATTTTATCCAAATACAAACTTGTTCTACAATCTTCAAGAACATTAATTGGAAAATAAAATAAACTTTTTTGACCATAAGTAGATATATTTATGTTTCTTTACCCAAGTTTTTAGAGAAATACCAAACAAGAGGAGATAGTTCTTTGTGAATCCAAAGAGCACAACTAAATCAACAGATATAACGACGCGAAGTAGACATATTTACATTACTTTAAAATTCAGGACACGTGATCATGATCACGTTTGTTCCAACCATAATCTGCGTACGACATTCGTGATTCTCATCATTCGCTTCATCAAGTTTTGCATGCCTGGCGGGCGTTCACATTTGGAACTGGAAAACAACTTAATCCCGAAAATAAATCATCATTTATTAACGGACTGATAGTTTGCTCAAATTTGAATAATCAAGCAATCTACTATTTAACTGAACTTTATTTTCTGTTGTTAGGACATTATAAACTCCGAATGGCATTTTTCAGTCTGTTACGTATATATTTCGTTCATTTACTGAATATTATTACTGGTAATGGAAATGTTTTGCTAATGCACGGCATAAAGAGATTATCCAACAAAGTGGACAAGTTTAGCCAGGTAATGGAATACTTATCCTGAGACGATGCATAAATAAAGCAAAGGTAACAATATTCTCAATACTAGCAAACTACATCATCGCGTTGTTAGCCATATAACAGTAATTGTAGAATGCAAACTGTTGCATCCAGCTGGGTTGTGGAAGCAAGGAATTGCCATTAAGCCGTGAAACCATATATGTTTCTAATGTGGGGTGCCGTAGCCTACGAAAAAGTTAACAAAATTGGAAATTATATCCAACTGATCTTAGGGTAAAAGCGGAACAATTTTAGAGTTTCTTGAGTATTTGCCAAGAAAATATCAAAAAAACTTCGGATATTCATATTTTAATGCGAATAAGTTACCTGTACAGCACTTTCAAAACGGGAGTTATAATATAGGAGTTATGTAATGTCGCCCTCTATTTGGTTCTCTAGAACCATTAACTACATGAACTTGCCTAGTAACCGCCACTAAAGCCATTTAGAGATGAAAAAAGAATATCAGAATCGTACCCACCATCTCTTACCAAAATACAATATCACACTGCAGTAACTGGTCAAGCATCCCCATAGTTTACAGTATGAACTGTACCGTTAACTACTCCCTATAGGTAAACGGTATATAATTCTAAGGTCCGTGTCCTCATAATTGTATAGTGATAATCGTACAATAAAATAGAGCAGTGATTTTACGATACGTCATGCAGCGACTGAGGGCAACTATCGGTGGTATTTATCACCTGACAACACTCATTCGGTATATTCATGTTAATAATGAAACTGGCGTAATTAAAATATGGATCATAAACAAACAGATTTAGTTCACATAATCATCAGTTGGTTTTCCCAGAAAAGGACATTTAAAAAAGTGAAGTAAACTTTCAAAACAAGCTTTTTTAAAAAGTAGATCCTTCAAAAATCTCACACAAGAAACTTATTTTCATTTGTAATGATGCACTATCAGTCAACAAAATCAATTAAAAAAGAAGCAGAAAAGATAACAAAACAAGGCGAAAAAGAAAAAAAGAGTACACATTTGTCAACAAGTTTGCTAAAATGTAGTTCTGATATGACGTAGAGGTGTGCCTTCAACTGTCAAATTTGAAAATTATTTTATTTTAAATTGATTTTTTTGGAAGGAAAGGAATTTAAGATGCACTGGGATTACTATTCTGTCATCAATTTCCTTAAGATAAAGTGCAGTTGATAATAAAGGTAAGCTATGACATAAGGCTGAAAATGTAAAAACATTTTTGCCAATTAGTGTGTTATGTCGTACTTATAAAGTAAAAGCAAAGAGTTGTTTTTCTGTTACCTCAAATTCACATGCTATTTTGCATAACTTTCCAAAACTATCACCCATGTTATAAACTGAGCAATGAAACATTAGTCTTGGGTTAAGAGTTCAAAGTCTTTCTACTTTTATCGTGCACCATAGAACCACACAAAGTGCAGTGTACCTCTGCTTGTCGGGAAAAAGTCCTAACTTGATCTACTAAAGTGATGTTTTTTGGCATTTCTGAGTATCATCATTCGAATTTTATGTTTGAATGTTGAAGATGAAATAAGGAAATAAGAACTTTCCGTAGCGATAGCTGTCAGATGGGTTGGGGAACAAACTTTGCCTTTTTCTAGCTTATAATCTAAATGGTCATGGTGGCAAAAGTTGAATGAGTTGTGATAGCCCAAGCCATCGGCTATCATTATGGTGAGTAAGACATGTCAGTTGTAAACTTGTGTGCTCTTGCAGCCTTGGAAAGTGACGAATTTAGTGTGTAAGTCAATGGAGCAATAACTTGTGGTACGACACCTACAGAGTTTCACAAGTACGAAACAGTATTTACTCATTACACGGGCCTCTCAAATTTATATGTTTCAGAATAAAACAATTCCAAATAGCCCCACCTTTTTAGCTTTGCACACTATGGACGTTTCGTTAACCGTTACTGATGCACTTTCCTTTTTGCCCAGAACCAGACTCATATTTATATTATTCACATTAGAAACTTGTGAATACCTATATAACAAACTTTAAAGGGTGCTAACATAAGCTTTCAAGAGGCCCTAAAGAGGTGTTTTTGTGTACCAAATGCCGCTTAAATGTCATTTCAGGTTACGGTATGTATTATGTCAAACCGTATTACTGATAAGTTAAGTGAGTCTTTGATGTCATAACCAAGTCATCTTATGAACTGGTAATTTCAGAAAGTCATTTTTCGAGCTGTGAATTTTAAAGGTGAAGTATTGGCGGTGTGTATTAATGGGGTAACTAACGAAGCAAACAGACTTTCCCTGTTTCATATATGTAGTATACCTAATTGATAATATTTTATAAATATAAGTAACGCTTTTTCACTTTTGCCAAAAAATGTCTTAGCATTACTTTATACAATGAACAGATTCAGGGATGTGATTGGAACATTACGGAATCATTTTGTTCTGTTATTACTCAATCCTTTAAAAGTAATAACCGTTTACAGAATTTCACAATCAAAAAATTGATGGCGTAAACTAATTAACATTATAGGCAGATTTTTAATGCCAACATCTTACCAATCCTCACATGTCACACGTAAACCTTTCGTTTCGCTTCACTTAACATTTTGACATATATTCGCAACTTCATGTTCCTTTTGTACTGTACAGTTTTAACATATAACACGAATAATAAAATGGAAAAGATATTAATGAAAATTTTGCACATGATGGAACATCGAAATGAAACTGTTTTCCACTTAAATCCATCGCGCGGGAGAGATGATAAATATAACATGTTATTGTTTTTTTTAAAACTTCTTCAGCCATAACACACTGGCATGTGTTAGATCTCAGAATACGGTCTTCTATAGAGCCTGCTATGAAAGAACCTACTATGAAAGAGCCTGCTACGCCTGCTATGAAAATTTAACGGGGGGGGGGGGGGGGGGGCATTTATGTAAAAGAGAAAAAGGTAATAAAGGTTACGTCCGTCATAATTTCTATATCACTATCTAATAAACCCTTTCATTAGTCGAACTGCAGATTGGAATGGCGCCGATCAATCCGTCTAATGACTTGTTTGTGACTGGAAACTTAATAATAAATCTGTTACCAAGTCCATCCTGTAGGTGCTAATGTAACACTAATATGCTTATAGCAGCGTGAATAGCATCTCAACAATTTTGTTTACAAGTTTGTGATGCCGTGTTATTGGATAAAACTAGGTTTAAAGTTATGTTAAATGTAATGGTTATTATTTTCTTTTATTGACAGGTTTATACTTCAGTACATGATTTATGCCAATATTTATAAAATATTCTAAAATAAGAACCAATGACTGTAACCTTCCAGCAACCTTTCTTCGTCGAATTGGTTTCATGGTTTCAAATTGTCTGAAATAGATGAACGGTCAATAGCTCGGTTCCTTCGAGCAACGATTTCGTTTTTTCGTTTTAGTAAAAGATAGTTGAAATCAAGTTCCAGTCTGTGATAGCTTTGATGGGGTGTCGCAAATTTTCAACATGAGGCAAGATACAACTTTAACTATACAATTAATTCCTCACTGATATCTGAGGCAAAATGATAGCATTACAGCAATGTATCATTCTTTGTGTACGCATGTTATCTTAAAACTGGTGACATGGTATTGCAAAGGGGTAAATGTGGATTACCTTTACAATAATTGACTACCAAAGCAAATTATAAACAATAGTAAAAGGGGAATGAGGTGGGGGAGGGGGATACATGAGCTCGTTGAACAAAGAATCACAACAGCTTTCAGAAGCAAGATTCAATACAATCAACAAATGACAGATTAATATATTCTAATTTAGTTTTTGATTAATAATCTACGCATACAGGACACAGATATAGGGGAATATACAAAGTTAGACATGTTTGTATAATATGTGAGGTTGAAATATATACTCACCAATGTACTCTTCGCTAAGTCCCTTCTGTAGTGGAATGTCTTGAACTCTGAGAATAACTACTGAAAGACGGTCTAGGGACGGAAGGTAGGCTAAGGAGATCATAATTCGACCTAGGTCTTCTGACAGCTGCGTCAAATATAAAGACATAAAAGAAATACCAAAAATTAAAATAGATGCATTCATTAATTTATACACAAGGTAATACGGCATGATGGTCCGAATTGTAAACTTATAAATATTCCTATAGTAACTAAACGTAATGAATAAGCATAAAGTTAATTTGAGATGAGATATGGAAACGTGATGTAAAAGCATACAAATATAACAAAAAATGCAACACGATAGATTGTGACCCCCCCCCCCAAAAAAAAAGACACACACAGTGTGTGTTTTACATTCAGACTAATGACCCCATTGTTTTTATATTCATTGTTCAACCGTAACCTTAACAATACAGTTCTTCTGAGGATGTGGTGATTCTTGCTAAATGACGTCTGAGGACTTACTTTAAATATATTTCGAATTATTTTGCTCAATTCTTCAGTAAGAATGCAATACAAATGTATACACACTGACAAAAAACCATACACACACATACAAATAAAGTGACTGATTATTGTGAATAAACAATATTTCTATTCTTTCATATGAAAGGCCAAAGCGGCCAAATCTTTTTCTAGAAATAGCGAACCTCCAATTGCACATGGGCCGACAGAGACGACCGAGATGACGGAGTCGTAAGTCTTTTACTTAAACATTGTGTACAACATATATAGAGATGGATCGTTGCTGATTTCACATCCAGAAGCGAGGGATTCATTAACAAAATCTCTGTTATTCTGTGTCCGCTTTGTATACTGTGTGGATAGATATACTTACACTTCTAATGCATGGAATTGATCATTCTAAATTTAACATACATTAGCAATATGCATCGCATATTCGGATTAGCTTCAGGCTACATTATTTGGAGTTATAAATTCAGGTCTTAATCGCAGCACATTTAGGTATGCATCGCCAGGCTTTTAAGTCAAAATTATCATTTTTCAAAATAAGAACGGTAAAACTCTGTAGGTCACGATACATCTGTGTATACGCTGACGTGTATATCATGTTGACAATTGCGGTGTAAACGCTTTTTATATTATAGGCTACGAAGACTCAATGTCAGGAACATCACAGCTTTTGCGTTCATGAAAGGTCACCCATGGTTGCCTGCACGCCAGGCTTGTCGTTTAACCGTGTTATTAATGTCATTCATGATGTTTGGTGTTGAAGTTCGGTTGTCACTTCGCCGCAAATATAGTCACCTCTTTAGAGGCCATTATCAAAAATTAGTGTTGTGTTGATATCACCAATATCGGTTTTGGCCAATATCCGATATTCCAATCCCGATATCGACCGATAACGATACTATTTAACAGAGAGAATGAAGGTCAAATCGCCCTTGGCCTATATCCGATATTCCAATCCCGATATCGGCCGATACCGATACTATTTAACAGACAGAATGAAGGTCAAATCGCCCTTTAGGTCATGCTTTAATACATAAACTATCAAAATTATAAATCAGCTATCGTAAGTTATTAACGTTTGCACAACTAGCATACAGTAACCACTTCTATAACTCTCTTTTGCGGAATCCCGTTAGTTAATCAGTATAAAATTATGTGCGTATTCTATAACACTAGTCCTTACCTCTTTTTAAATAAACGATCATATTCCCCACCAAGTTAATATGCATGAAACTGTGTGCTAGAATATATATATTGAAAAACACAAGCCTTTCCTTCATGTTACTTCTGTTGTATGATTCATTACTCTGTTTGACCAACTACGTTCAACAATTAGGCTGCAAGTCTTATACAAACTGGTCAAATGTAGCTGCACAAATGTCTTATCCAAAATGTTAAAAGATGACATCGTGTGATGAATAAAACTGAAAACTGATGCAGAAAAGACGTTAGCGTATCCTGGCTAAGAACTTGAACTACCCCTTATGTATAACAGAACCAAAACGAAAACATTTTCTTAATTTTTTTAATTTACGTAATAAATGATATCCTATCATTAGCTGGTTATACTAACAACTAAGCCTATCCAAAGTTAGCAAGCTTTCGGTGTTTGAAATATTTCGTAAACCAACAGGCAAACAATTTAATACGCAAACTTGATTCTCAAAATACAATTTTTTCATCAGTCATCGATGTTTTAACACACTGCATTCATGATACTCTTTTACAAAGACACAATTTTTGGAATGATTTAGTGGGGCTTTTCCAAGTGTTATAACTTTTATTGTCAGCGGAGCCTCAGAAGCACTGTGCAAGATAGTGTGAGGCTACTCCTGTAGTTGTCTATAGTTTATTTATATATAGTTCTATCAAATGTGTTTTAAAGGCACATAAGTTACTTCTTACATTGTGTTTTACTGCGGTGCATTGTTCGTAGGTCTGAATATGCCATGTTTTCAACTTTGATTGTGCAAAACGTTTATTGGATTCTTGCCAAGAATATTTGCAAGGGCAAAACAGTGTCATCGGATGTGTTAAGATTTAATTATGTTGTGTTCAATTCTTTAATACAGCGGCCAGACTGGTGAAATTTTACTTTGAAGCGCGACAAAGACTGCTAATGTTCGTACCGTGAATAGCCTGACTGGTCTATTTACATTTCATTATACCGTTAGATCGGTGAATATTTTTCAGAACTTGCGTCTTGTTTCTTTGACCAGCTGATTGACATTTTGACCACTTGCTATTAATCGAAATAGAAAATGAGGCGAAAGAATTTTTTTTAAAGCAGATCAATAAATCATCGGTAGTAAAAAGACGTAGCTTTGTTGTGAAAAAAATGTTCATATCGGTTTGTCGTTATCGGCAATGTGGCTAAATTTTACCGATACGGATATTCCGCCGATATTGCAAATATCGGTCGATACAGATATCGCAAACAATTATCGGCTCAACATTAAAACAATGTACACGTTCATCTAACTTTAACACAAAATAAATTGATCAATCAAATTCAGGTCTAATAACAATTGAGTCCAACTTTGACAGAATTTTGCCTTTGATGATTGTTAAAGTTAATTTCTAAGTAGCCAAGGTAAACAATGTACTCGGTAAATCTTTGACTTAGTCTTCCTATTGAAACTGTGGTATCCAATAAGTAGCATTTTGTCCTTTTGTTAACAAAAGTCCTTTCTGCCCGTTTGTTTCTTGTCCATATAGGATACAAACAAACATCTTTGACATCATGGACTGCTTGCTAGAAAATTATGACGTCATCCGCGAAGTTCATGACAACCATACTTTGCTCAAGATTTCTGACGTCTACACGATTCTTTATTCTTTTGTTTTTTGCGCGCCCTCACTATCTCTAAATCCTCCTTAGCAACAAAAACAAGATGTTGTTGCCCATATAAATCCCATTAACATACAATACAAGATCTGTTTATGTCTAGAAGGGTTAGTTGTCTAGAAGGGAAGAAGGGAAGGGAAGTCTAGAAGGGAAGTCTATGTCTAGAAGGGAAGACACATACATAGACTATTGTACATACCTCCAATACTTCCTTTACTTCGGTGGGCAGATTAAAGTCATTTAAGGATATGTATGAGACGAAAGAGTAATTTTAAGTACCCTGGAAAATAATCGATCGATCTTCTGTAGAAGAGATTTATTGTTTACTTTTCAATATCCGGTACAGAGAAAGACATGTACGAATTATGCGAAAATGTGATCATGTTTCCGCAATGTCGATTTTATGGGGGGAAAAAGTTCATGTCGACAACAAAACAACAATGGAAGACAATCAACAGTATTTTCCGTTTCTCAATCGACAAAAATAAATAAAAACCTTCAGCGCGAGATCTGTATTGCTTATTGTTATTTTTAGGACATTTGTCCTTCGTTGCAAAACAACAGTTAAATTCTTGAAATTTTAATTACAAATTGAGAAACTCATTATGGCTTACATATCCGCTTTAAACAGTTTAATATCTAAGACAAAAGACGATACCAATGCTTAATAGGGTTTCATGAAATTATCAACTTATAGGATATTTTCGAATTTAGCATTCCATGAGACCTCTCCTGTATGAGGAAGTACTGATAGCTGATACAAACACACAACATTTGAACCACTTCTTTCTACTTTCCATGATACAACCCAACAGCGAAACTCATGTCTCTTTAATTCATGAAAACAACCCATATCGGAACGTTGCTAATGACGCACTGTATGACAAAGAAACCCAAACGAAGGTATCATATTAACGGGATAAGATGTATCGCTTCTCGGCCTTTTGTCTAAGATCATGTGTAGTATCTGTTCCCTTTCGAGGGGAATGGTGATACACACCTGACGATGATCACACAGTCACAGTCCCGATGCAAGGGGACTGGGGTTGAGAGCGGATCAGTCGTTCGGTAGTTTGGTTTTCGTGCCCAGGTTCTCACCTGGGCGACTTTTTCTTAAAAAAGTATCTAATTTATGGGATAAGATGTATCCGATCTTCAAAGCCCCCCCCCCCCCAAAAAAAGAGAGTAAAATCAAGAAAAAAGGACCTTTTGCATGTTTCACTATAATTAGTGCAAACAACATTCGTCATCGATATAACCGGAAGTAATGTACCTCCTTTTGTCATTCTTGTACTCTACTTCAAATATGCATTCAAAGGTTGGCCTATTTCAAACAACATTAAAACACTTGAAATCTTAACAAGACTGCTCCATTCATTGAATATATCAGCAAAATCGCGTAATTCTTATTCAAGAGTGCATGATGCAGGTCGCGCATTCAAATGCTCTCGGTTAAGGATCTCTGCTGGTCGCTTGCGATTTCATTAAAAGAAATCACCCTACTTGCTTCTGAAAATTTGAAGAAGCCTCTTACCTTTTTATTTCATTTCTAAAGAGGCAAACTTCATATCACTTGTCAAGGATCAGTTCCAAAGAAAAAGAAAACCGACAGGAAAGTAGCCACAATGGACGGTGTGTCAGTTTCAGTGTTGTACTTTCATTTTACTGCCACCTATATTTGCCACATTTTACGTGAATTCTTCAATACTTTACAAGTGAGTCACTTACGAGACATGGATCGGGGCTTTGGGGGAAGGGGGGGGGGGTTTATAACACATCATTCTTTGAGACTTTTTCAAACCTTCACATAATTTAAAAGTAGTAAATATCGCAACCTTGGTTTTAGCCCTAAGTATAAGTACGTAATGTAAAGCCTATACTATAGAATGCACCATTCTCAGTCCAAATTTGTTTTTCTGCATAGGAAATGGACTAATTTACATGCGAGTCAGCTTTAACGACCTCCGGGCAGACCCTTCCTCTTTAAATTCCCGGATTATCCGTCCCTGCTTATACTGAATTCTACCTGACTATATAATTTTGAAAATATTGGATATGCCTGCGGTAATCCCCTGTTGTATAAGAATACATAGTCACTGACTATGTATTCTTATACAACAGGGGATTACCGCAGGCCTATCCAATATATTCAAAATTATATATTATAATTATATATTAGAATGAGAGACAATGTCCTCAAATGTTAATTAGAGCAAAGTATAACTCTATAGAATGTTGCTACTATTTTTATAACCATATGTGAAATATAATTTATCTTTGTTTCAGCTTTATAGTGGCGGTGTATTAGAAGCCTCAGACTATAGGATTAAAACTGCACATTTAAAGTTAAAAACGTGATCAAGAAGAAAATATGATGAAAATAAAGGAAACCGTTAATGAATATCCTGCGGGTTATTAGCCATTTAATTATCGATTTGATTGATGATTTATGATTGAACATCCGGTCTAAGTCTAAAAAAGAGACGGAAACAAACTTTTGTGGGGCTAATGTTAATATAAACTTATTTAATTTAACATATGTAATGTGATTATCAAACCAGAATAGGGTTTTACCACGATAGTCAAACTTGTTTTGAGTCCGTATATGGTATTCTATCATAGTTACCTCTACTAGTAGATTTGTACTCCTAGAATTAGATGTTTCTGAAGTTATGCAAACTTACGCGTTCGAACTCGCAATATCGCAGCAGAACCTTGAAGTTTGTTGTACTCGTATTCATACCAATAGGCATTCTATTGAGAATGTACTCAAGTAGTTGTACTCGAAATGATGCAAAATTTGCTACTATACTTGTCAAATGAATAATGTATTCAGTGCAAAACGATCAGTCCAGGTGTATCTTACTAATATTGAAATTGTCTGTTTAGAGACTAATTGAATTGAAATGATTAAATGTGGTTTTGCAACAAGAAATGATACTATTAACAGAGTTTCCCCTTCTTTATAACTTCTTTATAAAAAATAGAACAGTATAGTATAACAGCGTACAGATCTGGATACAACCTATCTGCTTTAAGGAATGAGAAGTTTAGAGATCAACAAACTAAAAATGGTTGCACATCGTGAACCATTTACCTATCAAATTGCAATCACGTTAAGTTTCACTGAAGTTAAAACAGGACTTTGGGCTGCATAGTCATGCTACAATGAACAAGGCATCCGCATTCTAATATGTGCGTTGATCCTTATATACGAAATATTTGAAGAACAGAGATAATACCTTCCTATAGGCGTGTGCAAACTAACAGAGCTTACTCAATGAAAGCCGGCTTAAATATATAACCCTACTGATCTACACTACAGCCTCCTACTTTCTCATCACGACACAAGAATTCTCTGCACGCAGGAAGACCCCCAGGGCATGCATAAATAGATGCAGATTTTACAGCGGTAACATTTCTACCCTTTATAGAATATTTGGGGCCAATATAACTATATTGTAAATTTCTTTCGTTGCTAACTGCAGCAATACCATCAGAATCTACCTCTAAAAGCATCCCTTCCGTGTTAGATTACTTTTGAATGATTTTTGATTAACAATTCACTGACTGATTTACATTCGCGACATTATTCAAATTGCTTTCGAGCTTGGAGGAAACTGTATTTATTATAGACATAAATGTATTTTCTTCTTCGTCGGTTGCTGCCTACTCGTTTGTATACATGTATACGATACTTGTGTGTAATGAATTAGAAGCATTGGCCATGGGACAGACTGACGGTTTTGTCTTTATTCATTATTTATCCCATGTTTACTATAAGTTGATAAATATATAGGGTTATTTACATTAATCATTGTGTTGGAGGAAGGACACCTCTTTAGGCATTTTAATATCGTTCAAACACCGGGGCACGATTTGGTATTAAGCAACGATGTCATTTGCTTAAGATGTATCGTTTAATGGTAGGCTGTAAATAAATATAAATTATTTGCTTAAAATAAAAATGTCCGACATTGCATTAAATCTTTTCCCCAACCACAACTGCGTGACGCACTTATGACGTTGGACAATATATTCAACCTAAAATGTAACCGCTAATAAAAAAAATTCGGCATGGAGAGCTGAGAGTTTCCTTACATATCTCATAGAACGGT
The DNA here is from genome assembly GCA_000934455.1 of Apostichopus parvimensis. Classification (NCBI taxonomy): domain Eukaryota; kingdom Metazoa; phylum Echinodermata; class Holothuroidea; order Aspidochirotida; family Stichopodidae; genus Apostichopus; species Apostichopus parvimensis. The sequence goes on along the minus strand of KN888798.1, from coordinate 43,906 downwards.
TAGATAACTGTTTACCATTTTCAACAACTGCATTGAATCCTTCTGTTTGTACATTTAACAGAGCAACCAAAGACCCTTTGGAGTGACTTCTTGTACGAGGTCTTTTCGCAATGGATATCAAACCCGATGTATCGTTCGTTCCTGTATAACAAGATGGTAATTCAGAAAGACACCTTGCAATGTTTCGAGAGTTCAAGGAGCTCTCCAGCTGTTATGTATGGTACTTGCAGTTATATTGGCAATGTTTAAAATGTTTACTAGTTCAACTACAGTACATTTTGTTAACGTTGGCTTTTAGATGGTTTGTCAAGTTTAATTTTTCATTGAAATATGTATGTATGGAGTACTATGAAATGGTACAAGCGTTAGCAAAGGAGACAAATAGCCCTACACTTCCCAAATAGTGGGGTAGGGAATTCCCCACCCCCCCCTGGACTGAAATTGGTGGGGTGTGAACAATTGCGGACGGGCTGCATGCGGGATGTGACTGTATGGGATCGTTGAATCCGACTCTCATGTCGAGGGTGCACTGTGTGGACCTCTCCAAGACCAAAATCAAATTTAGACGTCAAGTGTTGCTTATCAAAGGAATATTTATTTCTAAATTATAATTTTCGATATAACTATCTATCAGGCTTATAGTATGGTCTAAACGCAAACAACTACTTTTAATTAAAGAACAAAGAAGAAGCCCAGACTAATCGTTTTCCTTCGTCTGAAGATGGAGATGGGGGAACGGCCACATGCACCCTCCCCACCCACACTACTGAGCCGTCCACGGATTTTTCATGCGAAAATGAAAGACACATCTCACAACAGATTAATCACAGATTTATGGTCAAGCGAGTTCAAACAGGGAAAATAAATCGATCCCACCAACTTGAATCCAGAGAGGATGCCAAATGGAATCAGTTTTCTACGGGGGACACTGGTGCGTAGTTTGAAGGAGAGATCTTCGAAACCAGTGGTAGGGAGGAAAAGAAGGAAACGAGGATGTTTTGCTCTGACTTTTGTTCGGTATCTTTTTTATTTCTGTAGCGGGAGGGGGGGGGGGGCGGCTCGGGGAGGGAGCTAGCAGTTTTATTATGTCTGTAAACCTTATTAATTTCAATTTCCCTGTACCTTTAATAGCCAGGTGCAGAATCATATCACAGCTGTTACACTTTACACAAAAAAAAAAGTTATGGATGTGTTATCTAGAACTTTGGCATTAACAAAGAATTACAATGTTGATCAGATGGTATTTTAGAAATACATGTAGCTGTCAGTCGTTTACTGAGTTGCTTGTATGTTGTTTATATCGAAGTAAGAACATCGAAAGCTAAGAGGCCGAACTTAAAGTGCATTTATATTACATGAGCATGTCAAGTTGTTGATGCATAGTATATGATGTCTACTATGGGTTCAGATCCCCATACGCAAATAGTGTGACGGCGTGTTACACAGATGAGAAAAACATGTACAATAATGAATTGTTAATTAAAGAAAAGAATATCTGTTATGGACGCTGCGTCGGCAAATTGTTTGACAATCTACCACTGCAACCAAGATAATTGCCATCAGCAGTCGATTATTGGAATAAATTGTCGCCATTTCAGAGGTCAATGACTTACTGCTACTGGAAGTTTGAGGCTGCTGTCAGCTTTTCAATTGTCTTGAGCGAATCCTCGCAAAATCTTTAAGTTAACCTGAACCTCTTCATGTATGCAATGGATTAACATGTGTTTTATCCATTTAAAAACATCATTTGTGTTTATTTATGACAAACAATAGCTACGCACAGACTATGCGTTTCGACAGCCTTCTGTTCTGACGGAAACATATTACACTAAAACATTTGTTAATCATTCAAATCAGGACGAAAGGTCATTTCTTGAAACTATTAGAAAGTTTACTTTTCTGATCAATGTTTATACTGACTATCTAAGTCATTCTGATACGTCAGTTGGTCTTCTTCAAGACATGGAAATTCAGTCTTATGCCTGCACCCTGTCAGTTCACTGATCACACTACACGCAACAACAGTTCAACTACGAAAATATTTTCTATTGAAATGAAGACAACCACAATGAAATCCGAGTATTATACAACATTTTGAAATTGAAGTTGATGTATAGATGTCTTCAAAACGAGATTTATGTGTGTGTTTGTCACAGTCCTCTGGTTTTTGATAATGAGGTAAGTTATTAATATTAAAAGAAATGAATGAATTCATTAAATAAATAATAATTCTGAAATAATATGATGTGCTATTGCAACAATTTGGATGTCTCGACGACCACTTATATATGCACTTAAATAACACTGCCTAGAGTGTTCCTTGGAGTATTACCGCGTTAAGAGATAGAACTTTGAGTTACAATTTGTTTTTGTTTTTACTTTTTTTGAGGTGATTGTGCTTGAACAGAGACTATGGTCGCCGGGTGCAGTGACGTCAACCTTAATTCGAGAAACATACGATTTGATTGCACAACTGATGTTGTAACTTAAACCTGTTGTTTTCATTGGACACTCTTCCTCAAGCAACGGTCGATTGCTTGGCTATGTATCTTTTATTCAAACATAAGAACGTTGTTATTGAGAATATTGTCATGTAGGAGCGTGGTCAATCATCTGGTAACCTTGTCAACATGTTGCCTAGCAACTTTGTCGGAATTAAAAGCATAGAGAAGTTGATGATGTTATCATTAATTTAATGTTTTTCGTTTGCCCACTTCGTAATGAAGGCGGCAATGTATTTTATTTCAAATCTGTGACAAACAATTTTTAATTGTTCAAGTTTTTATGGATGGTGTGTGTCGCGGTCTACGTTCGTCTGGAAGCAAATGTAAGAGAAACACAGTATGTTCATTAATTTGTTATAAAACAAAAAACTCTGGCGGGACTTATCGTTAAAATATTATGGAGATAATTTGAAAGTTTTAAACTGTAATTGTGATCGGAAATCAAACGTAAATTATTCTAATCATTTGCGAAGCCAAAATGAATATTTCCAATCGTCTACCCCTTCAAAATAACGGTTTAAGCTTCAGGCCCTATAGTCCACCCGGGAATGAAAAAGTAACATGTCAATACAATGAGTTCAAATATCAAAACTTATTATCCTATATGTTTTTATAGGCTGATCGTATTGAAATATTACTAATACATCAAACTTCACATTGGTGCATCTGTATAAGTCTGTTTAAGTCTCTCTGTTTTAACACGTTCGTTAGCGTATATAACTTCAAAACAACTTCTGTCACTATTATTGTCATAGACGTTCGAGATATTCACGTACTAGCTCACACATACTTTACATATTGTTACATTTGTATGGGGGAAATCATCGAGCTCATAATACGAAGGACGAGGATATCTATATAGATACGCCGACACGGTGCATGACGCTGGCTAATCAAGAAAGATCTTCGATTTGCTTTTTTTGGTGGCATTTAAATCACCTCATCATATTTTAACGACCTTCCATATCCCTACTTTCTCTTGATGAAGGTTCCAGTTTTTCCAGAATATTAAATAAAATGTATATAAGAATTTGCAGGTGCCCTTGGGGATTTTTCTCCCCACAGTTCAAGCTATATTCCGTCATGCAGAACAATATATCCGTCTATATATATTGAAGGTAAACACGTTATCACTTTTTTGAGAACTCTTCTTAGCAAAATCAAATAAATTACGGTCGATTTCGCCTTTAGCTGAGTTAAAGAGAAACCTTTGCCAATCAGGTGTGATGGCATGTTTATGCAAATTTACTTTTACTGTGTAATTAAATTCAATTGAGACAAGGTTAATTCGAATCTTTCTCCCAGATAAACGCTATCAATCAATGTTATATTTATGAAAACCTTTAATATCCCATCGTTATTAAAAACAAATAATAGTTCTGAAATTTCATGAAAATTCCCTTAGGGTGATAGCTTTAAAGTCAATTGCCGCATTTTTACCTGAAGTGTATAGTTTTCTATACATTCTGTAATAACTTGACCAAACATGTATTGATCTCAGAAACTATAGCTATGAAGCGTTTATCTTTCTGACAATGAAGAGGTATAGTCACATTATATACAGTGGAACAGATAATATATATTTCTTTAAAGAACCTAAAATTTCATCTCAGTTTCTCAACTATTTTATTCGAATTTACAGAATTATTCATGATTTCAATAAGCGTGTAAAATACCTCGATAGTACCTCTAGTGGTTGTTTGATTGATTTACTAATTAGATAGTTAAATTACATTGTTTTATAGAATGGCTTGATGTAGTCCTATTTCAAAGCTCGTGTATTCTTATCGAATGTGTATAGCCTGTTGTAGTCGTCTGCAACCTTCGGTATAAATGATCATTTGAACGTGTAGAATCATAACTGTAATTTACCTGGAGTTTAGGACATTACTTTGAAACTTAAAAATGACTTATTTATTACAGAATATGATCATTTCACGGGATTTAAAAAAAAACAATGGTATGCTCTGGTTATTAAACAGGGGGATAATACTCACAGGATATGATAATTTCATATACTTGCCACGTGTAAGCAGGGGCGTCGAAAGCCGGTTCGGGCCACGGGATTTCCTATGACATCGCCCCTCTGCGAACTGTTCATATATCCCACATTTTATCAGGTTCACCAATCCCCCCCCCCCCCCCCCCCCCCCTTCCCGTCAAGCCTGCATGCAACAAATTTAGAATATTGGTATGAGAATAATCACCCTTTAAAGCAATGTGATTAGAATGCATAGAAATTACTGAAAAGTTATCAATAAAACTTGTGCCACATCACCCCCCCCCCCCACCAAAAAAAATATATTTGTTAAGCGAAGACTGTCCTACGTATTAAAATATATTGATTGTCGCTTTGGTTATTATGCTGGATTCAAACGGTTTTGAAAAGAACATAATTAGCACCCACACGGTATAAGGTTTTAGTTTTTACTCTAAAGTAATGATCAGCTTATTATATCATAATTACCAAGCTTAAATGTTAAGCTGAAGTAAAACTACGTATGTTTTTAACAACTACATTGTTCACAACCTATTACCTATCTCGCAGAAACGTCCTGCCCAATATCCCGAAATGGTTAGACTATCATGAGTCACGTTTCAATTCCTCAAGGTTCGGTAAGCGTGAAGTATTTGTATTTAGAAGCTTACTTCACGTGTACATAACGTCTAATTACCTTGTTAAAAAAGGAAGGTTGAGTTAATAACTATATATACCTTTGAATAAACCTATGTGTGAGAGGGTGAAGATGGGCGGGAAAATGGGGGTGGTGGAGGCGGTGGGTGGGGGGGGGGGGGGGGGGGGGGGGGGGGGGGGGGGGGGGGGTAGTGGGAGGGGACGTGTAGCCCTCACTCCCGGATTTAAAAATGTAGATATAGCCACTACATGCTTCAAAACTGACTAATGCCTTCCTGCTTTGGATGACGTTTAGCAAATGCTGCGAACAAGCTTATATTACCTTCCGGACAGTCTTTGCTGTTTCACGGTTGAACAGAACTGACACTTTTTAAATGAATAAAACAGATGTTTGAGCATGAACAGTTGTATATGATCAGTTAACTGCACTTTGCACATTGATTTCGTTGGAAGATTGAAATCTCCCAAATTTATATGGAAGAGGGTTTGATGTTTTGTTTTGCTGAAACATGTGATCGAGTACTCACAGTGGCAGCTGCTTAAAACATCACATGTTTACTGATCAATGCCCAAATAACATGAAGACTATCTCTTCTTTCAAGGAAATGAGCCGACAGGGATGTAACACACTCGAAACGAGTACGCTTTACCGTCGATTAGCGCATGTATTGATCCCATGTACCGGATAGAACAGACATACAATGCGCTTGGAGTCATCGCATGATAACTACGACTTTACTAGAGGGACACTGGAGGAATTCCAATTACAGCACAACTTGCAGTACTTCAGAGGCTCACTAATGTCATTTTTAGACAAAAAGTTACCAAGGTATCGACGAAATATCTCTAAACCGCCGTAGGCGATTAATTGGAGAAGATGAATTGGTTTATTCTACACGCGCATTGTTGGTAAACTTGATTGCAATTCTGAGATTGATATATAGTTGCGTACTTTGACTATATGATGGAGTGAGTCTAGTTGGCGGGAAAATAGCCTTCGAAAGATGACAAGATCAAAGGGTTTCACACACGTGTTAGCCTGACATAAGTGACTTGTTGTTTCTTTGTTCATATGTAGGCATTATAATCATGAAAACGGCTACTGATAATGACACTGCTACTTCATTGCTATACATGTCTTCCTGGTATCTTGGTAGTTAATTTACTTCGTACTGAAACCAATCCAGTGCATGGCATAGTGTGTTACAGTCATTAACTCTATCACACCAGTGAATAACTAACACTGTGTACCTGTTTGAGATATAACTTGAGTTGTACATGCTTAGAATTAATAAACAAAGAAAATATCAGTGAACAAGGGGTCACCAGGAACGAAGCAGGGAAGAAAGATGGTAACCCTATACTATTGACGTGGAATGATAAACACTGTGCGTAGGGTTAAAATGATTTTCATTAAGGGCCCTTTCACATAACAAACTAAATTGTGCTAAAAACATTTTGCATAACAGATGTCTGACGTATAGAGGAATAGTATATCATCTACAGTTCAATTAACATTCAACCAAAATGGATGAGAAATATCTGACAGTTTTTTAAGCATAATGTGACTTAATGTTATGGTTGACAGCCTCGAGTACTGATGTGAAACGCCTCATGCGACCAATGCATGAGATCAATCAAAGAAGAGGAAAATGTGACAATTTTGTCAATTCTGAACCAAATTTCATCTGCACATGTGTTTCCAGTATAATGCATTCCATCGTGTAATATGTTGTATGTACTCTGAAAATGACAGCACCTTGTCCAAATTCGACGTTCGAACTGAATTTAGGCGCGCGTAGACCATGTCAGTCAGTATATTAGAACACGTCAGAACATACAACACTGTTACATGATTGCTTTTATATCGTATTCTCCAATAAAAGAAACGGTTAGACATTTAACAGTAATGCGACTTTGTATGTGAATGAGAAACATGCGTCCTCAAACTTTCTTAAAACGATCGATCATATTTATGAGACATTTGGCCAAAAGCTTGGATATTTAAATATTCCCTAAAGGACTCCGAGTCGGTATAGTTGTAAAATGGCGCCAGATTGAGACATGACAATCTTTGCTCGAATTTCTTACATTCTTACCTTAGCTTTTGAGAGCACAAATCTAGCATTTTTGCAACTAATGAACAATGACCAATGGAAACAGTTTCAGAACAGATGCCTTCTTTCTGGTGGGGTGTAGATATATGCATATGTGTTACTTATTTAGATTCAGTTGCGTAGCATGATAGATAGTAGCAAACGCAGACACTTTTACTGATGTCGCAGTGTAGCTGTGACGTGCGTATGACGGCATTATTTTAAGATATCGCATTTACTTTGGCAAGCCTGTTTTTATTTATTATTGAAGTCTCGTTTCAAATCTTCAGATAATTATATTGTAAACGACTACTTTCATTGAAAGACACAACGTAATTAATCAGTGAAACTTTATGAGATGAACGTAATTATAGAGTCATTTTAAAAGGTGCTTAAAGTTGCTGCACATCACTATAACTAATTGGACCCACTTGAAAATTCCCCGATCTTGAAGGTGTCTCCTTGCATTATCATATAAATATATATAAAAAAATGTGTGTTACGTTGATGACATTGTTTCAGAAATGTCGATAGTGATTTTATGTTATTTCAACAATGAAGGTACACAAGGACGTACAGTGATCATAAACATCCTAAAGTTATCTTCCGAAGTTGATATGATATCTGTTAAATCTATAGCTGGTGTCTTATAGTAAGTATTATCTTCATCGATAAGGCGTCCAAACATTTCACCTTTACTTTGTACTACGAACTGAGTGCATTGCATTTAGCTGAGCTGCATTACATTGTTTCTCAATAGGCTTCCCATTCGACAGCTTTGATGACATTTTAACGACTTAGATATATGGGTGTGAGGGTGAAACAATAACTCTCCGGTGAAACAAACACGATTATTTCCTCATAAGCCCCTCCCGTCTTGACTATTCACCCGATACTCATAGCTATAGCTATATTGTATCGGCTGGACTATTTCAGGTCGATATTCACAAGCGTCCGTAGAATTTTGATTAGTCCTGTAGCATTCCGTTGACGTGTTAATCTGTTTTAATCTACAGAAATGACTGTATGTAAACAATGTATTCTTTGTGAGGACGTCCAAGTTACGAGATTTTCAAGGTCCCTCAGGTGACACATTCATCTTAGAAAATCGATTAAAACGCAGATCGCGAACTTAGCAAACATGGTACTTTTTCCACTTTTCCTTAAGTTTCTTAAGAAAGCAAATATGATTCAACTTTCATGTACGACAATGCCTCGTCTTTCCTTATATGACGATCTAAGTTATTAAGGTGGAGAGGGGGTGGTTAATTTTCTCTTAAAATATACAAAATATATAAATTGAAATAGAATAATTGCTCTTGAGGTATGATTTGTAATACTGTTCACATTATTGAGCACTGAGGGGAAGACGATGCCTAGACTAGGCTAACAGACTTTCCTCTCTTGACCGTGACATTAAGAAGTTAACACATTATGAACCCCAAAGATTCAGCTCGTCTTTGAAGGTTTTACGTACTCAAATACATGTAGAATTCCATGTAGGTAATTTCTTAGTTGTTGGTCTCAGTTACCAAACTTCCAAGTGTCTTAGTGCGGGTCACGTGTAGTGTCATCCCCCTAGATATAAGGTCACGTGCTCTACAAATGTTTACTTCTCTATTTGGTTTAGTTACATTAAGATATGTTGTTGCATGAACATTGGTTAATTGTTTTTGAAAGTAAGACAAATCATATCCAACATCTTTAAGAAAAGATGAAACAACCACGTACCAAATATGTTTCCTCAAAAGTTACACATATAAAATATACGTATTATACTAATAACATTCTTTCCCAGATTTGTGATTCACTTGAATATTTCTGTAGCATGTTTGGACTGCCAAGTTCACTCCTACATATTTCTGATAACACTTAGATATTAATATATATACATATATGAACGTCTAATTTAAAGAGACCTTGAAGAATGTGAACGGTGATATTAGGCTTAGCGTATCACTCGTCATTTAATGACATTGTCGTTGATTGAAATCGATCGAAGACTGAGTATCTATGTCTGAATATTAGTATGTAATTTAACAAAAATGACTTCTAAAGCCAATACAGGACTTTGAAACTAAAAAGACAACTGAACTTTAAATGAGATACATGAAACGTTCGTTGATTCAAATTGGTACTTGGAAAGATATGAGGGAAGAGACTTTATAAGGTTTTTTCTCTTCACCATCAAGATTCATTTCACTTGCAACTACTAAGTTTTCTCTTTGACGATATTGTTACCTGTTCTAAATAAATAAATACACTCAACAGTCTTTCCTAATGATATTAAAGAAAAAGGTGTTTCAGTCATAGTCTCTACGTTTCCATATTACGATCACATATCAAACGTTTGGATATCAACCCACGCCAGTATCCACCGTCGCAAACTCACGTTGTTCAGAACATTCCGTTAGTACTATTCGTTACACACGGGGAACGGGGAATATATGCATGAAGAATATATCAAATATTAGTATATTATTGTTATACTGTAAACGAAACTGAATAACATTAAAAAAAGACAACAACGCTTTCAGGATTTATAGGAAAAATCGGGATCTGACATATGGTCTTTCATCTCTGGACGCTGAATTCATGCTTGGCTGCGGACGGTCATTTCACTCCACACGTTCACAGTTAGCAACAGATAGAATACTGACTATTTTATGTAATTAAAATCTGTCCTTCATGCAGTCAATACACGTATTGATCCCATCGTTTTTCATAACGCCTTTTGTCTTCATATTCTCTCTGATTGCCATACAAAAGCGATTGTGATGAGAAGGATATTGAAACTTACCTTGGCTTTCCTACTTAATTTTCGTTTGAAATCTTGTGGTTTCTCATCGGGAGTCACGCAATTTGATAGAGGCACAAGAGTATGTCCAATGGCATTGTACCACTGCGGCAAGTCGGAATTATAAGCAGACAATCGTAATGTGTAATTCTCAAAACCTCTCGAACGATCCACATTAAATGTAAAGACTTCTTCAAATGGTGGGTTTAGATTGTTCTTGGCTGTTCTGGAATTGAAAGAATGTTTCTCGTCAGGTAGCAAACAAAGGTTTACAAAGGTATCGTAGGTGGGTGCACGTTGGCTCCTCGGAGGAAGATCCGTTATCTTGCTCAGATGAATATACAACCTGCAAGTGGAACAAAGACTATATAACAGTCATATCAATGATACGGTCACATAGTTCAACAGCTATAACAAGTTTTAATGTCGTAGATCTTACTCAATAACTATCACCAAATAGTTTAACATGTTTACATTATCCGATACTTCATATCCCGATAAGTTAATTATATACGATATAAAAGTTTAGACAAGCATATGGAGTATACAGAACGCTAAATGGTACTACATTACATACACTTAAGTTTATGGCTATGTTATAGTTAATTATAATTGTCAGTTACGTACGACATTTTTCTAACCTAATTTAAGGGACGTTTTGTCAGGGATAAAACAGCTCATTCGTTAAACCGTGTCTTACAGAGATATGTTAGTTTCACTGAGAAATTGTTTGTGTAGTAACCTAATCGTGACATAAATTTATAATTAAGAGTGAAGATCGAATGCTAGAAGAAAAAAATTATTACAGTAATGTAATCCGAAGCGCACGTCACTTCAAAGATAACTTTCAGACGTTGCCATAGAAACTCAAATGGTGAAAAGGTAGCATGAACTTTCTCTTTACATTACTTTACCTTGGAAGTGTTTAAGAGCCTACTGTGTGCAGTATATGGCAAACAGCCCATTAGAATGATTACCTGCCTCGTCGTAACAATAAAGGGAAACTTGAAATTGAAATTCCATTTTGTGGAAAATACTTTCAATCTGATGTATGTTGTATAGGTTATTGACATACAATGCTGTTTATGTAATCCATTAAAGTTCCAGTTGTAAATGTAAGTGTAGTATTCCATAATAAAAGTCATACAAGCGTGACATTCACGGGCATTACTCTCTTACATATAAAATGTCATCGGTAGTAAGGTGTACGAAAGTTTGCATGAAAGTTAACACCCTGCTGAAGAAATGTTTGTTTCAAAGTTGTGCCATACTTGTTAACTTCTGGAGCAGAATATTTATAATGTTATTGTGTCTTACGCGACATCCCGTATCGGTCATGTGGTCAAATATGAACCAATCACACAAAATCAAATTTCCTTGACAGAAAGTCATCTCTTTCTTAAGACAATGGAAACAAGTTCTTTAATTTTAATATATTTCCACAGATACCACTATAGGGGGTATTTTAATTAGTCACAATGTAATGTTTGACCACATATTCATAGCAGTGCTAAGTGCATTCAGATCTGAGAAAAGAGATATTTTGGTCTGATTGTCATGGATTTTCTTCTCAGCCAACCCCGTAGCCTGGAAAAAAGAAAATGTTATCTAAATATGTTCCATAGTAACAGACGAATCAATACTAAAAGAGTATTAAGAACTACCTTGCCGATACTCTCCTGTTAAGCAGTATAAGATATGAGTATGCCAATCGACGCAAAATTATAGCTTCCATTTTAACGGACATACATAGTTATGTATCGCTTGGGAGTCGAATGCTTGGGGGCTCAAAAGTCTCTTCAAGGACGGGTCTGATTATATTCGTGATAAACATGTTAACCCAGAAGCTTTGTACAAAGTTTCCCTCCATCGATCAGGAAATATGTACTTTAAATTGTCCCATATTGGACTTAGATCTCCAAACGAAATCTTAACTCAAAGTTATTATGCAAACTTTAGTGAATCGCACCTAACGTCCTGTATGTCCTATCAAAATTGATTTAACATAGCCATTGGGAATCCTAGGAAGGTGAAAGAGATGATAAGGCATTCAAGTAAACTACAGGGTTTCTTTAAGATGTGAATTAGACAAACGCACACATGTACGCACATGCGAACACAAATGTTAATCAAAGATGGATGTAATTTTTAAACGAGTGTTAGTTGAATCTAAGGATGTATCGCTGCAACACGCATTGTGACGTAACCGAATACAAATGCCATTTTATTGTGATTTGTGCAGATCAAGCAAGAGAACACACAAAAGTACATCAGCCCCAGCTGCACATTGCAAGACCTCAATTGTTTTCATCTCTCAAGACAAGTTATAATATGGCAAGTTGCATTGCCTCAAGAAGTATGGTATTGTATGATACTACATGTGATGAAGTATTTCTCAGGTTTACCCTAGAGGTTAACCCTAACCATAGGGTTTTCCCGGTCCACAAGATACGTCTTTCATTGGGCTGTATCATGCATGATGACATTGCTCGACATATTAGACTGTGTACAAAACGGTTCTCTTGAGAAATACTGTCACGTGAGGATTGGCTGTCAGCCCATAACTGATGAATATTCATCTACTTGGAATAGTACTCAGTCGGACGAATGTTGGACCATGTCTTCTTACGTTTTCTTTCCAATGTCTGTCGACCAGACTGCAGGAATTATATTAACTGTCGATAAGTTTACACAAGTTATTGCTCCCTGCATCAGGCGACACATAACTGTAATGTTCGTTTTTATGTTTTTCAAAATTACTCCATCAAATCCCGACTAAATTATTCTGGGTTCCCAAACTTTAATTCACGAACAACAAAGTTTTATTGAGTTGACGTTGTGGAGACATGTGTTATACTACTGTCGACCGAAGGCCCATATTTGAAGTGCATGACGTTAAGAAATTAACCTGCCTTACATTGGGTTATTGTGGAAAGGAAAAGATAGCGTTTTCATTCTAAGATGCTTAATGACTATATCATCTTAATTAAGCAGTCACGTGTCTAAATACAAATATGCGCATGGGGCTGATTATGTAATCAATTTGACATGATGCCGTTAATTCAGTGCTCTTGTGTAGCTTAGGTTTTACTTTACTCAACGGGTATTTCACGGTATTAATATCTGTCATGCACAAAATACTGAAAGAGATAACAAGTTAAAGATGTGCCCTGACGATTCGTTCAAATGAATAATACTTGCATCTTCAATCAAATACGTC
>KN888796.1:7901-19169 GCA_000934455.1 Apostichopus parvimensis | reverse complement strand
TTCAGCCGTATGCAGTGTGAGAGGGAATATAAACTCTGTGATATCTCCCAAATGGAATAAGGTTTTTCTTAGCTGTTTGAGAATGTTGTTCATGACATTTAGCCCTATCACATAGACCAATAGACATTTAACTCTATCACATAGACCGCTAGAAACTTAACTTTATGACATTAGACCGATATACATTTAACTCTATCACATAGACCGAAAGACATTTTACTCTATTACATAGACCGAAAGACATTTAGCTATATCACATAGACCGATAGACAGTTAACTATATCACATAGACCGATAGCTACATTTAACTCTACCACATAGACCGATAGCTACTTAACTCTATCACATAGAACGATAGACATTTAACTTTATCACATAGACCGATCATGGTGGTATGGTTTGTGTCTGCTTTAAAGGTATATCACGGTGGCTTGAAGGTCAATGTTTCATGTTTAAGGTTGTGCTTTTGAATTTTGAATGTCCCAACCCCTAGTCTGAAACGATGGAAGTGGGCCCCAATGCTACTGACAATAATGCAAATTCGCTTATATCAATGTACTTCGCGAATATATATATATCAGTATTCAGTACGTTATACATTACCACGTGACGCGAAATACTAAACTAATTGTTCTGGCAGGTGACCAAATTAATATACGGCCTCATCTCAAGTATTTACGACATTTTCCCGTTTGTCAGCTTCTACCTACAATCGAACGAACAGGTCAGAAAGTTTTGAAAACAATTCTCACCCAAAACAAGCACCGAATGACGAAGAGCATCCTCAAATACCAAATTAAGAATATCCAGGTATACTGGTTTCCGTGAAATTAGTTTTTAACCCCGCCCCGTCCCTCCACGCCCCGCCCCATCCCCGCCCCTTCTTTTCTTTTCTCTTCTTTTTCTCACCGCAGACCTGCGTAATATCACTGTCAACGCTATACCCATGTACAATATTTTAGCATAAAATGACTGAGCGAGTTTACCGGACCGCAAGTTGCTTATACACTTAAGGACAATGGCTCTTATGTGTTGACATCAGCTTTAAAGCGGCTTGACTTCCTTTCTTGGCCAAGGTCATTGGAAGAATGACTAATTAATGAGTTTAAATCATCTTTTCCTTCCCGTCGTAATTCTCTGCTGCTGTTGTGGTCACATGTGGTAAAGACAAAGATTCCAGGGCATTTTTTTGGCTTAAATAACGTCTTTTTCGTGTTTAATCGCTAATTTGCGGTAAAACATATATGCCCCGCTGAGTCATTGTTCAAAATGCGATTGAATTTGATGGTGCTAATTACACAGTTATTTTTTCCCCTTCTTTTACCTTCAGAGAATAAGGAAGGTCACCCATCTAAAAACTGATTAAATTAAAAGTTTGAAGTCAAATAACTCTTTTATACATATATATTGTTTATTATACATTAACATTAATTAACATGTAAATTCAAAGTATGGGTGCAATGCGATGACCAATTAATTTATTTTGTTGAATATTTGCAAAAAAAAAAGCTGAACCGGTCACTGCCAAATTTCAAGGAGACGTATTGTTATGGCGCTACGTGTGGATGGAGCATTCCGTCAGATATTATGAATCAAATTACAGGTTTTTAAAAGGGTTCTAAGCAGACCACATCACCAAACTAACCAATATCACCAAAAGGACCTATTGCGCAAATGCAAAGCATCAAACGGACCAGTCAACTGGTCCGTTCAAGTTGATGCTCCGTACGGTTTGGTCCGTTTGATGCTCGTCAGCGCATTTGCTGGATCAAACGGACCAAACACGCGGCCATGCAGCTGCCTTCTGTCATATTAAGTTGTCAACTCTCTCCACCTCTCTCCACCTCTCTCACTCTCTATCGCTCTCTCTGGTTTAATACCGGCATCTTTCTGTCTCTAGAAATCAGTTTTAAGTTCATCGCTTTGCAAACAGTTAGGCCCACAACCCAACATCTATACCATGAGGACTGAGTCGCGGCCTATACCAGTCCCTCAAGATCAGAACTGACGCTCAGAAATCATAAACAAATAGCTTGAACTAAGGGAGCAGTCGACAGGGCTGACGATATCCATACATTAAATTTCAAAGGGAACTGCAACGTCAAGCAGCGTAAACCGAAAGAAGAATGCTATTGCCCTACAATATGCTAGAAAGTCGGATAATGGTCACCCATGCCCCAAATTTGTCAAAGTATTTTAATACTCGGACTCTAAATGTAGTTGTGTTATACACTGAGATACGTAATTGTCTATTGTAACACGCTTCATTGGCTAAGAGTGGTCAAGTGGAGGATCGGATCCGCAAGGAAAATATTTTGGAAGATTTCTAGCAACTTTTAGCGTGCTAAAATTTGGAGCCAATACCGATGACCTTTGACTTAATGAAAAGAAAGAACGAAAAGAAAATATGTGAGCCGTGCAAATGAAGCCGACAGGTGATTCAGATAAAATGGCGTTCAAATAAAGTTGACTGTCTCTCTTATAATTATATGCATCTTTTTCTTATTCGTTGACAAGGTTAACAGGCAGCTATATATGCTGGCGCACAGTCAAGTTTAACGTGAACGACATAACCCGCACAAAACTGAAATATTTGAAATTGTGACGGTATAGCCTATATTACGATGGCCGTCCTAGTATATGTAGAAGCATACGATATACAACGTTCCGCCATTACACGGTATAGACGGCTTCCTGTTATACATATCCTATACCTCCTATATATCCTATGCATATCTATGTGCATTCATCTGTAATACACTATATTTTGAAGAGTATATGATAATTAAACTACGGTACTGCAGTTGTAATCAAAACTACAGTATGAAATGTTTTTACCGAAAGGTAGCGAGGACGGTATTGAAAAACTTAGCATGGAAAGACTATGGATATGTGACCTGATTGATTTCACTTTGGCTTCGGCTTTGAGTACAATGTTTCTATATGCTGCCGCGGTATATTCATTGCCGACTTTGCAATCCGGTGTCCCCCTCATAATTTCGTACGATCGGTTAGAGTGACTCCATAGTTTTCTCTTTCCGAAAACAAAAAAAGCAGGCAGATTTATGGTGATTCAAGGCATTTTATAAATGTTAGTTTTATTAATCGAATAATTACGTAACGAGAGCTGACTCATGGGTAGCAATAGGCCTGCTATGCTAAACTTTCACCACTTCTTTATCAAATTCTGATTTGGTCATGAAGCTATTAAATGCTCGGACACCTGAATTTATTTAGAGACACCAGTGAACGCAGGAGAACGAATAGAGGGCGCAATTAAAGATTCAGACAAAAGCATGCAACAGTACCTGTACTGTACGTATAAAATCCAAAGAGACTCAAGAAATGTAAGACGTGAGGCATAAAACATATACTCAGACATGCAGACGGGGTAGCGTAGGGGAAGTAGGATGTACCTGTTTCTGATACGCTTATTTTTTTTTATTGTTTTGTACAGGAAGGGGTGAACCGTTTCCCGCAAATTCACAGCTCTCTTTTAATAAGCTACAGTGTTTCGGAATTTCAGGGCTGAATTCCTAGAAAGAATTGTTTTAGGGATTCATTTCATTTCTCATACCTCGTCTACCAGTGGCGTGGGTGAGGGGGCCCGGGGAGGGGGGTGCATTTGGGGAATTTTTATTACATTAAGTGGGGGAATAACAAGACCACCTCTCCAGGTGTACACCCCATCATACAACCTCACACAAAAATTCAAGAGTATTTATTGGCACAAACTTGCGTTTAGAACTAATATTTGACATAATTTCTCAGGCTGACCGGCTTAATATGCCTCAGAATGCTATATTTGACATCTAAACGTCAGACCGCCACCCCCCGCCCCGTGACATATTAGCATATTTGAAATCCAGATATCTTAAATCTAAATAGCTATAGAAGTATATCACTGTATTGCTAGCAAATTAAAGTGGCCATTTTACTCTTCTAGTGCCTTTAATTTTGAACTGGAATCTTATGACACTTACTTATTATTAAATGCACAATAATACTGTAACATAATGAAATAAAAGGTCTATTGACAATTAGTGGGTCAAAATTATTTATTTGTATCAATATATATTTTGTTGAAGAAAAGTCACCCAGGGAAGAAGCTGGGCACGAAAACAAACAAACAACGAACCGATTGGTCCGTTCTCAACCCCAGTCCCATTGCATCGAGACTGTGACTGTGTGATCATCGTCAGGTGTGTATCACCATTCCCCTCGAAAGGGAACAGATACTACACATGATGTTAGCCCAAAAGGCCAAGAAATTATGTATTTGTATCAATTGAAAATATTTTTTCATCTGAAGTAAATTACTGATGCATACCACGAGAAACATGAAGAAAATCTGTTCACACGATTAACATCTACATACTCATCATGTTTGTATGACAGGATAAACCAAAAATTACTATCCAAAGAAAACAAAAGAAAAAAGAAAAAAAAATGCGATTTATTTAAAGTAATTTTGATATGAAATCGCCAAATGTGACAATGGCCTATTTTCGAGGTCCGATTTTAGCCCTTATGGTACATTCGCAGTGGCGTAGCTAGAGGTTTTGGCGCCCGGGTGCAAGAGTAGAAATTTGCGCCCCCCACTACTGAAAGAAAAAAAATGGTTATACATTTCGGGCAAGTCGTTACAGCCCCCCCCCCCCTAAATCAAATTGTGCTCCTACGCCTATGATATTTCCACCTTTCGAAATCTACTGCCTTGGAACTGACGACATACATCAATTTCGTTATGTTTTTTAAAACGTGCTTATTGTTTCACTCTCATTCTCCCATTTCAGCGCCCCCCCTAATCCCGGCGCCCGGGGCACGTGCCCTCCCTTGACCCCCTCCCCCTCCTAGCTACGCCACTGTCCATTGGTATGTGTGATCAACCCCGCGACCTCACACATTGTCAATTCAACTTGTGCCAATCATCGATGTGATAATAACAGATTCGGTCTCAGAAACAAAAGGAGAGGAGAGCGCCCAGGTCAGGGATAAGCTGTCCCTGAGTATCGTTTGTCACTATTATGCAACGTTTCATTCCTGAAGCGCCATACATAGCGGTATTATAAGCTTTTTGTAGTTCTTACTGAGTGCAAGTTTCCTCGTGTGTCCATCTCAACTTCGGAGCTCATTGCGTACATACATGTCGAAGCTGCACTGTTTGGAAGTATACACTGAGCTTGCCAACTTCTAGCTCAGCAAACTCCGACATGACTGTGATATATGTTTATGGTTCGGTCTATTCCAGGCCGGTTACCACGTCGAACTGTTATAATTTTGTTGATATGGCCTGTTGGATCTGAAGCGCGACCTAGGCTGGAAAGAACATTTCCACCGTTCGCAATGTTTATACTGCACGAGGACTGTACATCTCTGTACAGGGGATTGTGGGTAAGTTAGATGGATAACCAAGTATTTCACTAAGATTTAAGCTTATCGTTTAAAATTGAAGGTGGCTGGAAAATACGTTTTCAATTTCAATCTTTTTATTGACAGGTTTTGAAGTACAGTTGTTAACCCTGTTTGTGTTTCTCTAGTTTCTCTATTTTCTCTCATGTTTATACGTCATAGGCCCATATCATAGATAGCATAGGCCAATATAATACATTCCATGTACGAAGTACAAGGCGGTTTGCAGATCGATTTCGAACAATGAAAGACTGAGTGGGAAGAATTTATGCCTAACTTTAGAATCCGTACCATATGAATGGGAAAGCTTACTAGGGGCTAGGAATTAGGGTTAGGAAGTAGGGAATAGGGTTAGGGGTTAGGAATTAGGGTTAGGAAGTCGGGAATAGGGTTAGTGGTTAGGAATTAGGGTTAGGAACTAGGGAATAGGGTAAGGGGTTAGGAATGGTACGGATTCTAAATTAGTACCAGAATTTATAAGTCAATTCCCGTTGCACCCCGTATAAGGGCGACCATCACTCGTCGCTGATAACGTGAAAGCCACCTGCACGTGACAAACTGCACACTAGTCTTTTCTGACCATGGTCACCTAAGGTTAGCTATACTGTTAGTTGTATCAGCAGGTACGGTGACATCAAATTCAATTGACCTGTTATTGAACTACTCACGCTGGACGCGTATATGTTGTGTGTGTGCGGGTGGTGTTTGGGTGTGTGCGGGGGGTGGGGGGGGGGGTCAGGATTGAAGGAAGACATAGGTGGGCTTGATAACATGAGTGGAGAGGCAGATTATTTCAACATTTGTTCATTGGGAGGTGTCTGGTGGCTAGCTACAGTGAACATTTTTAGATCATATATAGGCTATTCAGTTTTGATCATGTGAACATTCTGAACGGGAAGTTGGAATGTAGCTTACTGCTCTGATCAATGGTTGAAAAACATTTGATTACTTTACGTGGTATTGTCTCCATGACAATAACAAGCTCAATATAGTTGCCATTTGAGAACTGCCTCACAAATGATAGAAGTTTGGAGGATAGGACACTTTTTTGAACGGAGATGGTTGATATTTAGGATGAGGCCTAACCATATACCAGTTTCGAAGAGCTTGATGGAGTCATGCCAATCCTCTCACTTCAATTCCCACCCATGTCCAGAGTCCTGCTTCTGGTGGTCCTGATATTAAATTCATCACTACCTATAATAATCGTTATGCTTTTCCGTTTGCAGGGC
Organism: Apostichopus parvimensis; assembly: GCA_000934455.1. Taxonomy (NCBI): domain Eukaryota; kingdom Metazoa; phylum Echinodermata; class Holothuroidea; order Aspidochirotida; family Stichopodidae; genus Apostichopus; species Apostichopus parvimensis. Next base: position 12,525 of record KN888796.1, on the reverse strand, counting down.
TTTACTTGGACATACGGTTCTTCCTGCTTGTATATAGGCCCAGCTCTGATTGCTGGCCATTTCAAGAACAGAAGAGATGAAGGTGGTTCTTTCTTGAGATTGCTGCTCCTTCTGGTCTTCATCTGTGAGAGCAGGGATCGCCATTTCTAACCTCTAGTGCGTGCGGTCAGAAGAAATCAATTGGCAATCCATTCTTAGCGAGAAAAAGAGCTGCCCAAGTGCCCATACAACCCGCAATTTCCTGCTTAGGGAAGGGATAAGTCTTACATCGCTGGAAAACAGGCAAACTTGGAACTGGTGTCTTCAAATTTTCCTAGGTGTCATTTCCTGTTGTGTTTACATGAGTTCCACGTCAGCAGAGAGATAGAAAATGGCAATTAGCCGCTAGGGTAACAGTCTGTTTTGTCTTTACTAGCCTAATTGGTGAATGCATATGTACTCACTCCTGCGCTCGTAAAAAGGGGATTGCAGCAGTTAGGTAACCTAGTAGGCCTACATCCATTATAAGTTATCCCCCTAACTATCATTATAGTGACCTAAGCTTTTTACCCCCCCCCCCCTCGCCCTCGTCACCTTAAATAAGAAAGGGGAAGACATGTGGACACATAATCTTGGTGATTGTTTCTCTATTGCAGTAGATATTTTCATATAAATATACTTTTGATGGTAATAACCAAAATGCTGAGAAGTGGTGGTACATGTAATAGGTAGCAGCGCACTACATATTTCAACTTAACATTGCTGTACTGTACTGTACCAAAGATTAACCACACAGGTGTTTCAATAATACGTCCCTTGTCTAAACCTTAGGAGTATACAATAGTGTCCGTTGTGTCCAGCCTTTTCGATGCGGTTTATTCTATACACACGCAAGTGGCACATGATGTATTCACTAATATTTCATTTCATCATCAACAGCTGCCATTTACATTTCTACAATGAAGTGATTTACGTGCCTGGCGATGTACAAACGCCACTGTTGTTAGTCTCTGTGTACGCAGCGCCAGTACGAACACACCACGAACCAATCAGATGTTGATATGTTATGACGTCATTAAGCTCCGCCCACTATGGGACGCTTTATTTATCAGCGTGTGTGTGAATACAGCTTAACAAAGAAACTATCATTAATTTGATTCATTTGTGATGTTTTAGGTTTTAATATACAGCGTTGACTCGTAATATTATTAATTTATCTTAGATTAATTACGTTAAATGAATATACATTTGCTTTGTCACTTATCTGTACTGTGATGCATATGGTATTAAATAGCGTTTTCATACATACACATGATACTAATACACGCGACCAGCGTAAACGATACAAGGCATTGCTCTCGTTTATTCATAACAAAATAGATATTTACCTTATTTCTTTTAAATTTGGAAGAATAGTTTTGAAATTGTACATAAAAATGGCAACTTATATCCTAATTGGTAATATGTTTGTTCCTTTTTAACGATTGGAGGGCAATTTCGGTATAAAAAACTCCTATATTTAATGTGTGACATCTTCACTGCGGTTGTAACTCCTTTTCGGTAGAATAAGTTATCAAGCATTACCCATTGTTCAGTATCGCTTCTCGGCCTTTTGGCTAAGATCATGTGTAGTATCTGTTCTTTTCAGCTTAATATCTGAAACGCGACTCATCGAGTCGCTTGTATATTAAACTGATTTTTGCACTTGGGCTATGGAATAGGAGCTTGCTCCGTCCTAGCCACGGGTTGGCCCGGTCTTGCACTACCTCCGGGATTCGGCCCACTCCCTTCGGGGATATAATACAATGTAAAGAGAGTTGAAAGAGGATTATAAATAGTACGGGCATTTTAGGTATGTCCGAGATGGTCGTATCTGTTCACCAAACGTATCGGTATATACATTTTTAATTTGTTAATGTCTCATTAGTCCTATGTTTCTTATACTTCCGTAGTTCGAACGACTTCTTTCGACAACCACAGCAATCAGCTATAACTAAGAGGAATATTAGAATTAAGCACATTGGCCTATCCTCCTATATACGGGTATATATATACGGGTAAAAACATCATCCGTCGTTGAAGTTCAGAGCCAGAACAACATATGATGTAAGGAATAACCAAAACATACCGTATTACTACTTGATGGGAAAATGAAATTTATTTTCTCATAAGATGGGTCTTTCTTAAAGATGGTAGTGCCGTCTTTAATATATAATTTGAAATAATCATTGACAGTGAATTAGGGTGAGGGGGAGGGAAGGGAGAAGATACTCCAAAAGATTTGCGGTAATTTCATACACTCACAAATGTACACATTAATGTTCTTGCTTTGAGCTTATTGTTTGTAGTTTGTGGACTTATTAATAATTACAACAGGAACCCTATTCTTTCGGGTGTTATTTCTTCGCTCCCTTTCCCCCAGTCCCGTAGCCAGAGTTCATTGGGATGGGGGGTGGGGAGGGGTGAAATGGTTCAGACATGTTGAATGTTGGCTGACGTCCGTCCTGGTCTACCGTCTATGGAAGGGGTCGTCCCTGCTTTGAAAAAAATAAATCAAAGAAGGATTTAATGCAAAAAGATGATACCATTTCTATAATTTTGACCATATTTTGTGCAGTCAAAGTTTGAATTTAAAGTGGAATCTCGATTAAAGTTTGAAAAACAAATGACACCGTAGCATGTTCTCACCTATATACCCGCCAACGGGATCTGAATTAACTGTACGCCATGTACAGCTGCGTCAAATAATTATAAATGTACTGCACCCCAGTTGCCACACCCTCCCCCTCCTTTGGTGTGGAAATGCAACTGAGAGAAAGTAAAGGAAATTATTAATTTGCCTTATATATGGTGTAAAGATGTGCTGTTATATATGTTAAATACTTTGAAAAAAGTTTGAGGGGGAGGGGGAGGGTGGGTGAGACGGAACATGTCCCAGGGCCACAGCCTGCATTCTCCCCAGTTATACATCTGAGAGGGTCATGTCTGTTTATGCTTGTTAGTTCACTAAAAAAATCGAAAATTTGGCAGTAAATGTATGTATTCATCAAACCTGTAACTTTGAGTGTCTCCATCCAATCCCAGGACTCACCCATTCTCTCCATAACCTTAGACCAAAATCTATGAAGGAGCTGACAATTACATATGGTGGCTTACATTCCCTCTCTAATATTTCCATGAAATATAGATAGGCCAGTCCACATTATATAATCGATGATGTCATATCCCTTAGTGTTTCACTGTTCAAGGCACAACAACGGACACATAACCCCTGGTTTGCGACGATAATGCTAAAAGAAACTTATGTTGACTTCGCGACGCATGCGCACATACCGTTGCGCTGTTGCAAGTCGATGACTATAGTTACGTATCCTTATATACAAAAGCGATTAGAACAGTTAGTCTTGTTTACGGAAAGGACTTTAAGATGCTAAGCAACAGCCCATGAGCGTCATCAAAACCACTGCAAGGGACGCGTCTGCGCGCATCCATCTATATAAAACAGTCCACTAATGTTGTACATCACGTAGGCCTATCTGTTATAGCGTGTTGATACTCTGCGATATACATATGTATATACTAGTCACACAGTCAAGAACGTCCAGATGCGCTCTGCGTTCTATAAATAACACGAATTGCGTTCTTACAACGCGTTCATATTTTAACCAGCGTCTACTTATAATCCTATTGCGTAACAAATAAAACCAATATAGTTTTGTTTACAGTAAACTGACCACGTACTGCACAATCACTTCATATTGATACATACAGCGATCTAGTTGTGTTTTATCTCGAAGAGCTTTCACAATGCTACTTCTAGCTATTAATCTAATTCTGACCTTCCTGCCCTTGCTTTACTTTCTCGTTGAAGGATTTATCAACATCATCCGAGACTGGCTAGGTGGAGTCGGTGAGTACTTGCACCTATACTTTCATAAATGTTTATCGCTATGTTGACAGAATATGTTAATAAAGCATGATCGATGTTTGCTGTCTCCGATATAAACAGGAATGTTATAACAAATAGTCAAGATCCACGGTGGAGGGTGTGGGGGGGGGGGCGGTCTTGGTGCGGTAGGGTTGGAACCGGTGATGCCTTTTGTATCATGGTTATAGTGTAAGCAATATATAAAAAATTCCTGGCTGTGTTAATATTATTTTATAGCCTGATAAATTTACGGAAGGGCTATATGCCCGTTCTCGGAAACGATGTCCCATTCGAACATTACTTGGTAGAACTGAATAAGGCTAACACAGACTACTTGATTCCCGAACTGAGGGGCGAAGCCCGGACCCCAACCCTGTTTTAGTGGCTCATCTAATGCTTGGCCCCGGACCCATAAGTAAATTGTTGCCCAACATTCAAATATAGTCGCCTAGTTGGTAATGGATTGACCTAGCGTTTGGATTACGTACGTTGTTTTTAGGATTAAATACCTCCTGGAATATGTACACTATTGCCTTACAATATGTAGCATTGTGTCATTCGCTCTGCAGGCATAATGCGTGTGACGTCATTGTTGTAATTGTTTTTCTTTTAAAGACAACGGCCCCAGGAAGACTATGGCTTGGTTGTTAGGAGAACTGAGGCGTCAGAACCGACGAGGTTAGTTAAAATGATCTAGTCAGTGAGTTATTTATCTTA
>KN888795.1:21780-37501 GCA_000934455.1 Apostichopus parvimensis | reverse complement strand
GGGGGGGGGGGGAAGACCAATGGTTATGGAGTGTGTCATCCCTCATCCATTCTGCCTATTTTATCCTATCTGGAATTTGTTTTCTCTCTTTTCTTGCATCTCAGCCCTAGACGGTTACGTTTTGCACCAAAGAATTTATACATGGCTTCTTCTCTAGGAGAGATTGAGAAAGTCTTACAGATGTTAGGTAAGCAGTATGCAGAATAAGCCCTTTGGAGGAGTAACCTGGAGGTACAAGCTATTGTATCAGTTGTCAAGTACATTACATTTATAGAGGATAAACTTGAACTGTATAACACTTACACAGATAGGGTATACAAATATGTTAATCAAATGCATTTCTACCTTTCACTGGACTACCCCTATCCGGGGATAGAAAAGATAAACAAATATTCAAATTCTACTTCAACCCAAAGAAGTCATAATCTCATTAATCAAGAGAGACCTCCAGTCAACACCATCGAATAATTCCCTTCATATGCCGTCGTTATTAAAGTGAAAAGTGCGACGAATGGCTGGGATGGATGTTAATGAGACTTTGCCAGGGACTTTGAGTTAGGAATAGATCAAGCTTGCAACATCTGGAGGACGATTCCCATTGGAGTAATGCATGAGTGCGCAGCATCATTGTCACGCTCTATTTATCAACGGTGCCTCGACTGCAGACTATTAGGCATTAAAGCTACCAGTAGCAGGAATAGTTCATTTTTGCTGTGGTTTATACCTTTTTGAGATCACCTGCTGAAGTTTGAAACTATTTTTAAAATTTTTTTTTTAAAAAATTATCTTTCCGTTGGGATGTAATGGTATGTGTAAAAGTAAGTTGGCCTGACGTTTCGATCCTAGCAGGATCTTCTTAAAAGTCTACATGACAAATAACGTACAGTAATAGAAGGGACTAGAACACACACAGAATAGACAGGTTTCTCATATAAAACATTGCAAGGACCCACTATTGCTAGTTTGGCCTTCTCATTGTGTTTTTTTTAACTACAAGTCTCTTACTGTAGTAAGCAATAGTTGGCCATGATTGTTTTTTTGTTTCCTTCTCAGGGGAAGGATTTGACCCTAATTACCATTTTCCCTCTCACAATCGTGAGACTCCTGTCCATGCTGCCGCGGCCAAAGGTCACCTGGATATCGTCTGTATGTTAGTCCAGGCCGGCGCTAATATAGACGCTGAAGATGAGGATCACAGAACTCCACTGGTAAGGACGTCGTCTTGCAGAGTCGTGAGATTTTAAGTAAAACTTACACTATTTTTGAAATCACTGGAATCAATTCATTTACACATAGTCTGATAAATTTCTATATCTTTAGGAATGACATGTTTGGTTGTTTGGCAAAATGTTGTAGCCTGGGCTTTATAAAGAAGGGGCCAAATGTCACCACTATCTATGAAATATGGAACAACTTTTTGAGCGGATGTTTGATAAAGTTTGTGCTGCTATTAGATATTAAACTCCCCAAAGAAATAATAGACTTCTGGTCTGGTTTCAATATCACATAAACATGGAATAATGTGGAAACTGTTGAAGTCAAAATTCAATTTGCTTTTGCATGTTGTTTATACTAATAGACAAAATGTCAAGAATCACATCAAATAGGTAGGTAAATGCTAATGAACTAACTGTTAAAAATCAAATCAATAGGTTGTTTCTCTCTCATTAGCCTACACTTGGTCCAAAAAAATCTGGGTGGATGTCTCACTAGCGCGTGAAAGTGCTCGCTAGCTGCAAACATGCCTGATGAACTTGCATACCGACGCGCTCGGTGACTGACTAGGGCACGGTTCCACTTGTAGTTTCACCGAACGATAAAAACATGCTTCGGAAAGCACAGTGTTTAGGTGTTTGAAACAGTTAGCTGGACTAAGAACTTTTGAAAACGTGTTGTGTATGTCTCATCAGCCATTGTGATCTGCAGTCTTAAACAGCATCTTCTCAAGTTTCGCACAACTAGAGAGAGGTGGACCGATATGACAGCGCCCTCTATTAATTGTGTGCATGGTTAGAGAGTCCCATCGCAATGTTCTTATCTAGTAATACCTGTTAGGTTTGGTAAACTTGTTGACTAAATGTCTTAAGTTGCATCGACATCGAAACAGACTCAACTAGCATTGCATGTGTAAGTAAGAGATGTTTTATACGATGACCAACTCGCGCTGAAGCAAAATGCAAAAGGTATTGTGAATTTTTTATAGTACTGTCCAGTTCCAAGAAGGTACCAAAGTGATTGTAAGATTAGCCCCCCAACTCATTGTTTGCTTGTTAGTTATAAACTAGCACCTATAGAAATGATATCGATAGCCATCCTACAAATCATCAAGAAATATCGTCAGAATTCCTTCCTTTTTTCCCTTTTCACCCTGATTGGAGAGAGATATCCCGCAGAAAAGATGCTGAAAAGAATCCTGAATGCCTGTCTAAGACTCAAATATTTATATTTATTTGAAGCTGTACTTTCCCGTACAATTTGCAATACAAGTTTTGAAAGCAAAGATGATGCCAATTTCTCATAAAAAGTGTTTTGATGTACAAAATAGTTCCCATATATTTGAAATCAGACAGATGAAAATTAATTATATAAATATGTTATCAAAGTTTCAGTGCTTTTGAGGGATTTTTAAAGAAAACAATTTCAGTTTTTGTCCCACCCTGTGTTCATCCATGTTAGATGAAGTTACTCTGTTTGAGTTGGTCAACATAATGCTTTAATTTCACATCAAACAGAGCGCTGACTTTGCAGCTATCTTCATATTGGTACCCCTATGTTATCCGTGTCATGATTGGATTCCACCCAGAGAATTCTCTGGAGCATAAACTTCCCAGACTTCTATTTTTTTTTTTAACTTTCATCGAGAGTAGTAAATGCGTTTCATGATGCCCTAATGGGTCTTGAAAGGTGGCCTCTGGCCAATTTAAAGGACATTGTGTCTATTTCTTTGTTGTTTTCTTTCTGCTTTTGGTATAAGAACTTAATTGCATCGTGCATGAAAGAATTATCATAGATTGGTGGCTCACCTGCTGTATACATTGCTGTTAGAGGTGTATCTGGTTTTGATTTACATCTCGTCACTTAAAATGAGCGAATGAACTCCAGTTTGTCGGAGCTGATGATAATTTTTTTTCTCTCCTTTTTTTTCGTTTACAGCATTTGGCTGTAGACAAGGAACAGTTTGAGTGTGTGAAGTTCCTTTGCCGCCATGGTGCGAGACCAGATCACAAGGTAAAAAATTAGTTTGATTTATCGCATGGCAACAGCCCAGATGCTTGAAAGTAATCTAAGGTTGAGCTTTGTTTTTGTTTCTCTTTCTTTGGGGGGGGGGGGAGGGTGTCAAAAGCAACAGTAGTTAGGTAGTGCTTTATGTGTGATCAAGTAAATTCATTTTACTTTGATTCTCACTGTAGATAGTTAAATGTGGTAACAAATATTTTCTGAACCATATCACTGACTATATCACCAGTCTTGAAGGGTTAAAAGACAAAAAGATAATTGGTGTTCCTTTCTGCACATCTCCTCCCAAAACAGGTGTCAAAATTTCCCCATAATGGTTCAACATGATATTTTAGTTACGCATTAAACTTTTGATATGAAAACAATACGTCTAGACTTTTGTTTTCTGAGTAGTGCTTGAAAAAAGCGAGAAAGAACCAAAGCCATTCTATCAATGGTTCTCTTGTCTCTTAGTGAGTCTCTCGTTAGCCGTTTTGATTCGGTAACGAATATTATGAATGTTGATTATCCATTTCATCTCCTTGGGTAGTCTGGTGAAGTAACTGTGTCAAAGAGTAGGAAGCTGCTGGGGCTGCAGCATCCCGCAGCCGGGCTGTAAAGGATCCAAACTATTGTGCTGTGCTGTTTCACACAATAGACGCTGTTGTTCTGCCGAGATGACCTCTGTTGTTTGATATATTCATTCAGCCTTGCTGCAGGGGATTTTGATTTGACACCATTGCCTAAAAAAAAGATTCCATCTCCCGTATCAGGGTCTGATTAAAATACTTTATATATTTTTACCATTCTGTAGTTATTTGATTTTGTTTTTGTTGTTGTAATTTTGTGGTAGAATATGTTGATTTTCTGAACACTGATTTGTGACATTTGATCCCAGGATGACGATGGTACCGCAGTGGTTCACATAGCAACCATGAAAGGCAACAGAGAGATACTGACCTACCTGCTGAAATTAAAGAGGGTACAGATAGATGCCCAGGTTAGTTAATTTTCATCTTAAAGGGTCTGTTTGACTAAGGTAGAGGTGGACACGAAACTAATTTTGTGGGCCATTGTGAAATTTCGTCTCCAATCTGCGGGCTTTGGCACCTAAGAATGTTCCTACCCTCATGACAAAAAAATGGGACATGTTGCATCATATGGGAAATAAATGCTGTGCATGCACATTGTCCATCTGTCATGTTTAGTATTGCAAGGCACTCGACGCAGACCTTCCAAAGTCGTGCAAGTTTCAGGTTGTTCTCTTGGTTTGTTGTTTGACTTGATTTAGGGTTGGTGAATAACATTGTCCAACATTGTAAGGCTTTTCTCGCCATATTCAGGGTTTTCCAATCTTCCCGTCAGCCTCAGATTATGTGGGCACATTTTTTACATTGCTCACCTGTGGTGTAGGGTTTTCAATGATTTCATTCGGTTAGCAGCGTATCACCCAAAGTGCAGGCTATCGTCTGTTGCACGGTCATGGTAGTTCATACCCAAACAAAACCTGAGGAAATTACACTCACATTCCATAAGGTCACTATATAGAGTGCCCTGAGCCTAGGCTACATGTAGAATGCCCTGAGCCTAGGCCACATGTAGAATGCCCTGAGCCTAGGCCACATGTAGAATGCCCTGAGCCTAGGCCACATGTAGAGTGCCCTGAGCCTAGGCCACATATAGAGTGCCCTGAGCCTAGGCCACATGTAGAATGCCCTGAGCCTAGGCCACATGTAGAATGCCCTGAGCCTAGGCCAAATATTGAGTGCCCTTAGTCTAGGCCCACAAGATGAAAAAGCAGAAGTAGCACTATTAATAGATAAATTACATGTTTCTTTAAGATTTGACAAGGAGTGAAGCTAAACTGTGGGCTAAATATTCCTTCTCCAACATTAACTTGTTAACTTAATTGTTCCGTTGAGTTTTACAAGATGAAATGCAATGATAGGTTATTTGAATATTACAGTCATAATTTCAGCCTAGAATCTTGTTATTTATGGCATAAGTTTGATGGACAGTGAACAATTTCTTGCAAATAGAATTCAGTCCATCAAATTGCAATAATATTGCCACATTTGATATGTTTGTTAAAGTTATGAAATCTCATTAGTAAAGGAATCTTTACCCAACAAATGGAACCTTTTCTATTTCTTTGCCTTGTTCTCGTTAATTGCAGGATAATGGAGGATGGACGCCCATCATCTGGGCTGCTGATAACAAGAACAATGACATGGTGTCCTTTCTCCTAAGCTATGGAGCGGACCCTACCATAAGAGACAAGGTGAGTCAATACTACTATATTAACAGAGCTGTAACTGTGCTTTATTAACAGTGTTATGAAGAGTGCTATTTAACGGTTCCAAACAACAGCGTTATATTAACAGTGCTAGCCAGTAGTGTTACATTGACAGTGTTATGAAAAGTGTGCTATTTAACGGTTCCAAACAACAACGTTATATTAACAGTGCTAGCCAGTAGTGTTACATTAACAGTGTTATGAAAAGTGTGCTATTTAACGGTTCCAAACAACAACGTTATAGTAACAGTGCTGGCCAATAGTGTTACCTTGCCAAGTATTATCGACAGAAGTTCATCACCCGTACTGGCAACAACAAGAAACGTGGTTCTCCTTTCCTATTAAAGTATCGTTCTACTTTTCTGCTTCTACTCGACTCCACAGGAACAGAACATCGCACTGCACTGGGCAGCATACTCTGGTAGCCAGAAGGTGATGGAGGAAGTTATGAACCACGATACATTCCAAGAGAGCATCGTTAACACGGTCAACATTCACGGAGATTCACCTCTGTAAGTCTTCACGTAGTCTTCACCTCTGTAGGTCTTCACGCATGCTCATAACAGCATTGTACGTGATAGGGGGTTTGCCAGTTCGGGCTTTTCTATCTTTCATACAAATAATATACATGCAATATAATGATCTTGGTGATTTCTACTTTTGTGGGTATGAGGGTTAAAAAGACTCTATGATATCAGAAATTACAAATAAATGTTATAAACTAGTCTCTGTATCAATTCTTCTGGGGAGCTTTGACATCGACCTTGGGCAAATTTTTTTTTTCTTTTTGACCTTTGCACAGTTCTCATTGCATTTCCTCTTTATGTTGGTATGTTGAAGCAACAGCATGCAGCTCCCTGGGGTAGTGACTGATATGTCCTCACAAGGCTCTGGGGTGTAAATTATGCACAAGCCTTCACCTATTAGTCCTGTCGTTCATGTCACCGAATTGAAAGTGATTGCATCTACATCCTAATATGACGTCAGTTAAAGACGGCAGTCAGAAATAATCCACAAGATCAAATGACTAATCGTTCTGAATGCCATTCCACCACCCCCTCCAAGACATTGCCATAGAAATGAGATTAATCCATGATTTACTGCTGCACGTCAAAACGTCCCTTTTTTTGCCATGCACATTTCAAACTTACTTAATTTGCTATATTATTTCTTTGGATTGTGTGACTCAGAATGACACACACTCTTTCAAGTAAGTTAATGATTTGCTTTGGGTAATTACAATGGTATGGATTTCGTATTTTTCACCCATCTCTGCAAGGCTCATTTCAAGTAAAATTTCTCCACGTGAATAACAGGTAATTTATTGTAAATAATCAGTAGAACTTGCGAAACGATTTGATGTTTGATTGGATGGAGACCATAAGTCACTGGTATGTGCTTTTGTGTCTCCGCAACAAGAACAACTTGCGGGATGAAGTGAAGGGTAAGTTTGATGGCTGGATAGTGATAATGAAAGAAAAGTATTATAGGTAGACTCGGGGGACGTGTTGGGGGTGGCGATGGGTAGGATTGGGAGTGGTTGGAAAAATGAAAGATTCACCCTAAAAATGACAAAATATTAACAACAATAAAACAGAAAAACAAAGCAGAACTATCTCGTGTCGGGATGTTTGTGTCTGTCCATGTGTCTACATGTTTGTGTTGGTCTGCGTGTTTGTGTCTGTCCCCGTGTCTGATTGTTTGTGTCTGTCCACGTGTCTGCATGTTTGTTCACATATGATATCCTGGACAATGCCAACTGATTCAAATGAAAGAATCAAGCTTAATAAGCAGGATTACAACAAATTCATAGCTAGTGTAGGGCCGCCTTAACCTAAAGCATCGTACGTTTCTGTTCAATGTTTCAAGCCTCGACACACTTGGTTGAGTTTGAACTGTTGAATGACGGTTGAATGACCTCAGAATCATTCAGTTTTCAAATCTCGCTTGTAATATTACTCTGCTTTATCTCATAAGTAACTTGTTCTTCTTTTCTTGTCGTTTTTTTCCTCTGTCGTATCTAACAGGCACGTAGCAGCTCGAGAGAATAACTTGGGATGCGTCACGTAAGTTTCAACTCCTCCGTATAAATGTCACACTTAATGCGATAGCCAGTAGGATGTGGGGGGGAAGTGCAAATAGTATTTCATGTGACACGCTCTGATAAAGATTTGCGCGAGTCAGTTTTTAGATACGAAAGAATCAGAGGTTCCTCTGCATTAGAGGTAATGAAAATTACTTCTGATGTGCCATTAAGACCAGAAAACTCGCTCATCTACAGTCAAACTCTTCCCCCCCCCTCCCCCTCATCTGTTGCCAACTCTAAATCTAATAAAAAAAGGAAATTGGCTTGACATATTTTCTAGACTATGTGACAATAAAATCGCAGCAAAGTGATGTTCTGTCGCCTCACTAGTCATGTTTCATTTCACGTAATGAAAGTAAGGATTGCATTTTTTTTTTTTTACTTTTAAATTTACCTGATGCTGTTTATACGTGTGTGATTGCTACTAGTATATGAATCATATTCCAGCGACCAATTGTTGAGAACGGAATGAAGTCGTTTATTACTTGCTCATCGGTTAACATTTTGTGGATCTTAGTTCGATCAATGACCGTGTTATTCGGAGTAGTTGTATGAATTTATGTTAAAGTTCTAGAGCAAATATGAAGACTACCTAGTGAGAGTATTCTCGGCCTGTCCTGTACTGCATTATTCAGGTTAGACTGCCAACCTTCAGTTAAAGGACTAATTGCAGAATTCCCACAGTCATGAAAAATATGGTAAATATCAAGGAATTTTAAAACTCATTTTCCAGGCCTGGAAAAGTCATGGAAAATGTAACAGTTCCACAAGGCTTGGGAAAAGGGTAAATGTGCCACAAGTCATGGAAAAGTGCCACATGTCATGGAAAATGCAATAATCTTCTTTGAATAAGATACCCCGCTAGTGGGTATCTAATTATAACCCACTAGTGGGTTTTATAATTAGATACCCACTAGTGGGTATCTAGCTGTGTTTTATAATTAGATACCCACTAATGTGTTTTATAATTAGATACCCACTAGTGGGTATCTAGCAATATGCTTTATAATTAGATGCCCTGTAGTGGGTATCTAGCAATATGTTTCATAATTAGATACCCACTAGTGGGTTTTATGATTAGATACCCACTAGTGGGTTTTATAATTAGATACCCACAAGTGGGTATCTAATAACATGTTTTGTAATTAGATGCCCAGTAGTGGGTATCTAGCAATATGTTTCATAATTAGATACCCACTAGTGGGTTTTATAATTAGATACCCCAGTAGTGGGTATCTAGCAATATGTTTCATAATGAGATACCCACTAGTGGGTTTTATAATTAGATACCCAGTAGTGGCTATCTAGCAATATGTTGTATAATAAGATACCCACTAAGTTTAAAGATTCTCATCCCATCCATCTAGGCATGTTTCAATGATCATTGAGTAATGCTATTTGCTATGTTTCTTTGTCGTAGGCAATTATTAATGAAGAAAGCGAACGCAACGATATGTAACAAGGAAGGCGAGACACCCCTGGACTGCGCAGTCAATAAATCCGACGTCTGGATGGCTATGGAGGCCAATCTACGCATCAACATCTACGTACAGAAGCGAAACCTAAGAACGGAGAGAATACTCTCAAGGTGAGGGCGGATGAGGCCAGCACACTCTAAGACTGATCTCACATGTGAAAAAACTCTATAGACTTACTGTACCTAGAAAAGCAGAAATTTGAATAGTAACGATTTTGTTAAGAAAACCAGGACATTGTTCTGTGGCTTTTTCTTGTCATGGCAAATTTGTATAATCGTTAAGTCCAGTGCTTCTTCCTCAAGTGGACTCGATGGAGGGTAAGTGGATCGAGGGGGGGGGGGATTCATGGGTGGTGGGTCAGCAAAGTTACAAGACAATGCAAGTTACAACTTTAACAGCTAGAAAACAAATTTTGAATCTGATTTTGTTGATATTATTTTTTGTATCAGTGTACCATATATCAGTATTGAGTTTTAAATTCAGGTATGAGTATTGTTTTAACTTCTTATTGTTCTGAGAATCCTTAAATCAAAATGATTAAAGAGGAAGAACAACTACTCTTTGGGGGTGGGGAGTGGTGGGGGGAGGGGGAATTGAGTCATGCTTTTGCCAACTTTTTTCCTTAGCAATTCTTGGAGCTGGCATTGTTTTAGTATTTATGCTAAGTAAGGCAAAGTTTTGTCTTTTGAATCTTTTTCATGCTCAGTCTGTTTCTCTCGGATATCATCTTTTAAGTTTTTTTTCTAATTGTTCTGCAGGGATATTTGTAGAGGTCGAGAGAACGTTCCCATTCCAGTCATCAATTCCATCGACGACCAACCGCTACCAAACTGTTTCCTCTACGTGGCAGACAATTGTGAAACGTCTCCATTGGACATCGATCGCAGTATTAAACCCATGCAGGTGAATACAACGTTTCCACTGATTGTTTTACGACACACTTGTATACATGGAAGTGTTATATGTTAATTTAAGTATAACACTTGTTTACATGAAAGTGGTTCTTTTTAATTTAAGCTAACACTGTGCCACTGGTTGACCATCTGTTACCAGTTTTATTGTTGATCATGACCACTGTGGAAGATTTCTGTACAGGTGACATTACAAGTATTCCTGTCATGTCACTCACAGTTTTAGAATAAAATGGCTTTTAAGGTTCAAAAAGAGTGTTTGTTCACAAACATGAGTAACATTGCTTTCTTGTGCATAATATAATCCCATACTTTTTCTACAACAGTTATGATTGTTGTACTGTACTATTTACAGGCTGGTATTAGGGGGGGTAAAAATGGCCGATGTGTTGATTCCATAGTGACAGCAATGCTAGGTGTGGTAATTGCTGGCCATGCATGGTGTTAATTCTAGGTAATTGCTGTATGGGGTTTAAGTATAACTTGTCAAAAATAAACACCAATTTGGAATCTCGTTCTAAGTGCACACATACTTATACAACTGGCACTAGACAAAACTCTCTACGTGTTGGTTTGCATGCTTGTTTTGACACTGAAAGGGTAGGCTGATAAACCAAACTCCCTGAACTAAATGGCTAAGACAATATAACGCATCTAATAAAAAGCCCAAAAATTTCCAGAGTATCAAAGCCTTCCCACATTTTGACATATTCTTTGATGAGTAAATAACTGTCAGTTAAACTATAGATGTATCCGTGCAACAAGTGTTATTTATCACCAGTGACCTGCATTCTCAGTTTTTGCCTGTGACGCAGCAAGTAAACTTTGCATTTGAAACGTGACCCACGTCTTTGATCGATAAGGTGGAATAATCAAGAAGACTAAAGCAGTTGCTTACTTAGTATTCATAGTGTGTAGAGATTAAGCTTTAAATATCGTGTTTTATCCCTTTGCTTGTAAAGGACGTCAGATGCATAGTAGCTAGGCACTTGCCGAGAAGATTATCCTAACCATCACCATGGTAACACAAAACTTGCTCTTCTGTTTTTTTTTTCTCGTTTTGTGCAGTCGTTTGAGTCTGCCCAGGGGACTTGAAAAACGTGATAGTGACTCACAAAGTTATTGCTCTACAGCAGAAGAAGGCACATAAAAGAAAATGTTGCAGCTTTTGATAGTTTTGAGCAGTTTTCACGTTTTATAAGAAAAGCAGTGTTTAGACTTGAAATAATTCAGGAACCCTTGGGTATTGGTGAGATGAAAGTCATTCGAAGAGAATTGTATGACTCATGAATTACTGAAAGATCATTAATGCTCACATTCATGCTGTGATTCTGCACGTTCCAGGCATTGTCGGATGCAGAGATCAAAGAGAGACGGAATTTATTCAGGGAGGAACGCAAACATGTTTTGTGCTGCAAAGCCTTCCTTCCACAATTCAGACTTGACTGCACACAAGTAATTTGTTAATTTAGAAGCAAAAGCGCGCCGTCTGAGTCAAATTTTTTTTTTTTTTTTTTTTTGTCGTTCTGCTTTCTCGTAATGGGAAGGTGAGCAAGGAAGCCTATATTTTAGTATGACGAGATGACGCATGAGGTATCTTTAGTCAAAATGTTCCGTGATGACGTTTTCTGCATTGCAAAAGTTCTTAGATGAAGCACCAAAGAAACCTTGACAAAACAAAACAAAAACTGGGTCATTTTCATGAAATACAGAAAGAAAATGTCAGGCAAGAGAAACTGTCTTTGATCAGCTGAACTTGTTACATTTTAAAAGAACTGATCCATTTGAGTAAAACCTGGTTCCTTTTTAGCTCATACCAGCATGCTGGTGTGAGCTATTGTTACAGTGCAGCGTCTATCATTCTATCACTCTATCACTCTATCCGTCAACAATTGGTAAAACCGCTCCCACTCGCACAGTGTTTGATGGAATTTCATGAAACTTGGACACAAGGACCATTGGGTATAGGGCCATCAGAGATGGTCCGAAATTTGGGGTCAAAGGTCACCTGTGGGCCGTAATGTCCCATTTTCTGGGAATACGCAAAATGCTTCTTCTCCTACAGATTCGATGGTACAATGTTGAGGGTTTGTCACGATAGTACTATGGAAGTGTTACCTTCAGGGTGTTCATGAATTTGAGATCAAAGATCAACTAGGGGTCTTTTGTGGCCCGGGCTGCGGCCCTATATTTTCAAATTGCTTCCGTTCGTACAGTGTATGGCCAGTTATAATGAAACTTGGTCACAACGTTCCTCGGGATGAGGGTTACGAGGGGTGTTCGGAAAATTGAGGTCAAATGTCATTTAGGGGGTCATCGGGGGTCATTCTGTGTAATATTTTCAAATATCTCATTCTCCTCAAGATTTTGATGGATCATATTCAAAGTTGAACTGATGATTGTTGGATTGTGTATGAATAAGGTGATGCCGAATAATTTTTGGTCAAAAGTTAATTAATTACAATTAATCCCCATTGTTTAAAAAAATTTGAGCCTTCACCTTTTTCCAAAGCTCCTTTAATTTGTCTCCCAGTCTGCAGTGTTTGTTTACATTTGTGGTTAATCTCTGCAGAGGCTGTTAGTGGAATTAAAGCAGGATTGGGAGTTGTTATTAACTGTTGAACTGTAAGCATGAGAGCCCTATAGCCAATCAGCACTTGCCGATTCTTAGAAGTCTTTGTGAAGTTATGTCTGCTCAGGTAGAGGGGAGAAAGTTCAGTAATAGGTATGAGCTTCTGCACCATTGGTGCTCTAGTTTTTTTTTTTTTTTGGGGGGGGGGGAAGAAACGTAAAACATGCAAACGATTCTATCAGAAAGTAACAGATGACAGCAAAAGACATCTGTTTGGGAACACCTTTGGTGGCATATCTCTCAGAATTAGGAGTAAAATTTGTGCAGACCTAAATTTGTTGACAGAGTTTTCACAGGTTTCATACTGAATATCTAGGTAATACATGTAAACACTAGTTGGTAATTATATGCCATGTGAGGATGCACCAATTATTTGTGCCTTTTTTCTCCAACGTACGGAGCCTCCTGTACAGAAATCTGATTCTTTGATATGTAAGATATGCGGCTTATTATGTTCGTTGTTCGCAGTTTGGATTTTGCCATGTTGCTACAAGTGATGCCTTGTGGCTATACTGTTAGGAATCCATCTATATTACACTCGATGTCATGGTGAAAATGTGTTTCAATGGTTGCTAACCTAAAATGCTTTCAAGCATAGCTTGGGCAGAGGTACACAAGAGGATGTTGTGAATTGTGCTGCAGGAGCTACAGATACAATTGAGGTCACCTAGACAGCTTGGATTACAGTCTTGTAGAGAAAAATTGTTGTTTTGGAAAGTGGCATCCCTCACAACACGTAATACAATCGTGAATCGTAGCAAGTTTCAAAGTTCATCCTGCCAGTGGGCAGGAAGTTCTCTTTAAGCTCAATTCTGTTTTGTTGGGATTGACTTTAAGGTTATGTAAGGCTTTGCCAATTTTGTCCTTACATGATTCTGCAGTACTTTTGTAATCTCTTTGTATCATGCACCCTATATTGCCTTACAATACCTGTCTCAATTGATACACTGAGCATTGAAGTACAAAGATCATTATAGAAGCATTGAGATTGTACAGCATTGCTGCTCTAAGTCAAGGTTTGTAAGGTTGGTCCATTCATCGTATTTGCAGGCCGTAAGGTTTGTCCGTTCATTGCTACTGCAGGTTGTCAGGTTTGTCCGTTCATCGTTACTGCAGGTTGTAAGGTTTGTCCTATCATTGTTACAGCAGGTTGTAAGGTTTGTCCGTTCATCGTTACTGCAGGTTGTAAGGTCTGTCCGTTCAAGGTTACTGCAGGCTATAGGTTTGTACGTTCATCGTTACTGCAGGTTGTAAGGTTTGTCCGTTCATCGTTACTGCAGGTTGTAAGGTTTGTCCGTTCATCGTTACTGCAGGTTGTAAGGTTTGTCCGTTCGTTACTGCAGGTTGTAAGGTTTGTCCGTTCATCGTTACTGCAGGTTGTAAGGTTGTCCGTTCATCGTTACTGCAGGTCGTAAGGTTTGTCCGTTCATCGTTACTGCAATAACAAAGCCTGGTTTTTCATATAAGCAACGAGAACATGTCTGTGTCATCAACTGCATAATGAAAGGATTTCAGTGGCTGATACTTTGTTAGAAGTTGAGACAAGGGGTTCATTCTAGATACCAGAGATGTGGAGGGAGATGAATATAATGAAGCAGACCATGGAATGCAGGAGGCCTCCAACTTAATTAAGACCCCACACGGTTAACTTATGAAACTTAAAGGCCTTAGCTTTGAAAATATGTATGTGTAAAATTGAGAATTCAAAGAGATAAAATAGGTAGCTGTTTACGAGTAGTTGTTTACACATTGTTAGCTAGCATGGTGACTTTTTCTTCATTCTTTTTCGATTTCATTTGGAGTTAAAAGAGTTAAAAAATGAACGTGACTTCACAAGAAGGTAAATAAAAGGCAATCCACATTGTTCTTATTAAATTGTTAAACAAGCCTTGATAATCTGGCTTCACAGAGTCATGTTTTAACTTTTAAAAGTTGTACCTCACTTTATATTCAAAGATATGGGTGAATAAATCTTTCTCAAAACATTTGAATAAATGTGTAGAATAATGCAAACTGTTTTTAGCTACAGGTTTCTGTTTTTCTCTCCCTCCCTTTTCTTCCCTACCTATGTATAGGGATGTCGATGTGACGGCGACTGTTCTACGGATTCTTGTCCCTGCGGACAGAGCAGTGTACGATGCTGGTATAGTCCGGTAAGTCAGACTTTGCAATCCTTAGGCAGCTGCCGGGAGCTCCTTGATTAATATTAAAATCGATCAAATATCTCATTTCCCCGTCCTCTACCGGTTCAATCCGGATTTCTGTCTTGTGTTAAAGTCCTGACTTTGGTATTTCCAAGGAGGGTGTTCTTCAGGTTCAGAAATTTTCAGTTTGTAAATAAGTTTCTTGCTGTGATGTCATAAGACTTAATATTTAATGATACCTTTTCTTCAAAAATGGTGCAGTCAACTGTCGGTGACCTGCAATGATAAGAACCAGAAGAGGCATTACGTATGGAAATGATGCAAATTAGGCTAAATGACAGACCAACATCTGCTGTCTTATGCCTACACTATGTGTCATATGCCTACATTATGTGTCATATGCCTACATTATGTGTCATATGCCTGCATATAACATGCCTACATTTAACATATGCCTACATTATGTGTCAGATGCCTACATATAACATGCCTACATGTAACATATATGCCTACATATAACATATATGCCTACATATTACATATGCCTACATTATTTGCCTTCATATGACGTATGCCTACAGTATGTGTCAAATGCTTACATATAACATGCCTACATTTAACATATGCCTACATATGACATATATGCCTACATATGACATATGCCAACATTATGTGCGTTAATATAACATATGCCTACATTTAACATATGCCTACATTATGTGTCATATGCCTACATATAACATATATGCCTACATATGACAAATGCCAACATTATGTGCGTTAATATAACATATGCCTACATTTAACATATGCCTACATTATGTGTCATATGCCTACATATAACATATATGCCTACATATGACAAATGCCAACATTATGTGCGTTAATATAACATATAACATATGCCTACGTTTAACATATGCCTACATTATGTGTCATATGCCTACATATAACATAT
>KN888794.1:38317-49160 GCA_000934455.1 Apostichopus parvimensis | reverse complement strand
GGACACTAAGGCAGGTCACTGGAGGTCAACCTGAGTCAGATGTAGTTTGACACACTGATTACAAAAGCAACATGACACGTCTGTATGACCATCCTAACTGTACTTATTTAAAAAAAAACTTGACCTCTGATAACTTCACACACGAAGGTTGCAAAGGGATAAACCCATGGACAATTTTGATCGGAAGGTACCTTTGAGATCCGTTTATGGCCACGAAAATTCAAATAAAGTACATTTTGTTGCAAAAATACTAGTTTTTGACCCCTAATTGACCTTTGTTGACCTTGGATCACATGTCGGACCCTGTCGATGGGAGTTATTGCTTTTTTAATATTTTGGTTTTGGCCTCTAACTGACCATTGGTGACCTTCACAGGCACCAAAAACAATAGGGCACACCTTCTCACTATGGCCGATCTATATACCAAGTTTGAGTTTAGTCCAACTTTCCCTGTTGAGTTGTACCCAAGCAAGTGTCACAGATGCACACACACGCACACACGCACGCACATACACACGAAATCACCATCGCATAGATTCCTTGGGTCTTCGGCAAGGAATCAAAAATTAAGATTTGATTAGACTTTAAATTGAATTTACAAAGCAGTTACCAGAACAAGTCACACCACTAAGAAGCAATGATTTAAGACCACTTTATTTTCTACCCCTAGCCCTTATAGCTCACACTACCCTTACAGAACTTCCTAATCCTAAGTTCATAGGATAAACAAGATTAACAAATACATTAAAACTAAAATTGTATTTTGTGTCATTGCAAGAGAGAAATTGCATTGTGAATGACTATACAAACAGTCCATGTAGGGGGCCTGCCAAAAGATGCACCCCTAATATTTCCCAATAGCACTTTTTATTTTTCAATTCCTCTCTTTTCTTTGTTGTTCGCTACTTAGTAATGCTCACAAAGTCAGTGACCCTGTGTGCATTACCCCCAGTGTTAGCTGGACTAATTCCTGCTAAAAGGAGCTTGCCAATCCCCTTAACTGTGCACCTTGGTAGACTACCACAAGCCCCATTAAGCCTGTATGGTATGCGTTACTCTTAGGCTATCCTAAGTATTCAATGGTTAATGTATTATTTTCCTTAAATCCAATACTAATAGGCCAGGCTTCATTTTTGTGTGGCCAGGTCATAAGTAAAATCTTGTCTGGTAGGGTGGGATAACTATTTCTGTAATACTTTTTCTTTGTTCTACAAATTGCTTAAAACACCCAAGTTTGCAAGCAACTCTACCATTCACCAAGACATTCCAAGCTGACGTACACCTGCAGTAGAGACGAGCTGTAAAGATTACTAGAAATGAATTATATTAATTTCCAAAGAGGTAAGAGTTCATCTTTTAACTTTGCCCAGACCCCTCAGGAGCCTAGTCATTTTCATTGTGCATAATTAATGTATTTTAGTTGTGAAATGTATACACGTATGTTAGTTCTGTACTGGAGGTGTGCCACACAGAATAGCAGCCCTCATTAAAGGGTGTGAAGACTCCCACAAAAGAAACATCTAATGCCAGTAATCTGACCTAGTTTCTAATGAAGTGTAACAGAAATACCCACAGCACAGTGTACAACGATACAGCGATAGACATCTCAGGTCCAGCTAAAGATAACAAGGTATCACGTTTCATTACTGTCTGCATATTGTAGCCACATGAGAACCTTCCCTTGCAATCAACGGAAAGTTAACTTTTTAAAGATGGCGGCACGCTGTTTGGGGCGAGTCTTCAATGCATTTAAGTGTAATTTGGTGTATTTATTATTTTGATCCAGTGATGGTAGAATACACACAGAATGTATTTATTACTTAAACATAATGTATATACCTTTAACTGTTATAGGGAGTCTACATGTGAAATAATTATTATTGTTACCTGTTGTTTAATAACTATGTTAATAGGGTTGATTATGGCACTTATAATGTCCTCACCCATTAGCATCTTATGTGTGTATCGTTATTCATCTAACCTACATTCAATTAATATGAGAGTATCGAATGTACTTTAGGTTATTGGTCTAACAAGAACCCACATTGGGATATTTATTTAGTTTTATTATATATTGTTACGATACCCGAGCATTACCCATTACTGTAATGCACTCACATTGTTATCTAGTTGTACTAAGTGCAGCCTAGATTCAAGCTATGTTTAGGTCCCATGATGCAATGCTACACTTTTACCATGGTGATAGGAATAGCCGAACTTTCTGTGAACCTTTATATTGAAAGAGTTGTATCAATATAATAGTATAGGCATATTTGTATATTGTGTTTTTTGTGAACCCAGACACTAGTGCTGTTGTTTTCTTAGAATATTAGATTATACATTAGCATGTCTTTAGCCCTATGAGTCACTCTTAATATGGTACAGACCCCATTTGACCCCACAACGTGACACCATTGGGAATCCCAAAGAACTGATTCGAGAGCTGCAACTATATGCCCCATATATCATGCATTTTGTCATTTACAGATCAACGATCGAGCTATAGACATTACAAATACCATATAGACCTACAAATATCTCATATCAATGTTTTGACAATTTTTATATTGAACATTGCTACACATACCAGTTGTATACCAAACATGGAAGGAAACATACCCAAAAATGTTTATGTTTCAAAGTCGACACCATACTATTGTTATGGGTATGATTAGCGGTGCCCTACCCAAAATGTTGTTGTTTGTTTTGGAGTTCAATAGCGCGTATAGTGGGCGGAGCCCCAGCTATTGAATAACATGTGCCTTAACGTTGCAACAACTCAAACTAAACTGTTTTTCCTCTCTCCGTCTCACAGGTAAGATGATGCTTAACTCCCTTTCATGTGAATATGAAAGTATTACTAGGTTGTTGATTAGATATTTGTCGTTATTAAAAGTGTTTCATTATGACGGATGGTCTAGATTTGCCATCGATACAAGAGAGTTAATATTTGTTATAAACGAGACCGTCAGGTTAGCATGTAGGATATGTCTGTGTTATCTTAGGCCTACGTATATTCGCATAACAATTGTTTGTCGTTAAAGTTCCAATAGTGGTACAAAATCATAATTTACACGAGTCATATCAGTACAAAAGTGATTTATTTCTTGATGTTGTTAATAATAGTATATTATATGTATCAGGATGTCGTAGATGTGACATTTTAGGTAATTTCTTTGTACGTAATGTTGCTCAGTGACCTAACGTTATGAATAGGCTACAGTGTGTACATTTGGTCGTTAGAACTATCATGAGGGGTGACGTCATTGCTTAGTAACAAGAGTAGGGGATTCCCCGAGATGATCCAGATAGAAATAGGTATTTACAGCCCGCCAGATTGATTGTATTGTTATGTATTGAATTATTAGACAGATTGAGCAGGTTTCAGTTTATTATTTTCAGAACTAGAAGTAGCCTTAGTTTATGCCAGGATGAAAATCCATTCAGATGCCTTATCCAAATATGCAGTTAGGTTTAAAGTGAGACTGCATAGTTATTGTTTTATTATATTCGTGATTGAATAACATGTGGCTTAACGTTACAACAAACCAAACTAAACTGTTTTTCCTCTCTCCGTCTCACAGTTTTAAGGTAACTTGGTGGGCTGGTGCTTGGGTCCCTGCTGCCAGCGGGATTGAGAGATCCGGGTCTTAACACTATTTAGAGTGAAATGGCAAGGAACCATGATGCAAAAATGCACAGTCTTTACAACATACCTTGATCTTCACAGAAAGACCAGGAAAATGGATTTTCATTCATACAACTTGACTTATAATTCTATTCTATTATAAGAACGTTGTTTTTTTTTTAGCCCCACAAAAAAAATTTTTACCCCAATAATGGGTAAAAATGGGGGTTAAAAAAAAACAATGTTTTTTTCAAATTTTGTATTCATTCTTTGCAAAAACAAAATTTCTTCCAGTTATGTCAGAAGACATTCCTACTTGCCAGTTGAAAAGAATAAAAAATGATGAAAATCATAAATGTATCTCTTGTTATCTCAAACTTTAGGTAAATTTTTTTTTTTTTATCCCACCTGACTATATATTAGCACTTCTCTTTAGCCCTATGAGTCACTCTTAATTGGTACAGACCCCATTTGACCAGATACAGCAGATAGGCTAGGTGACAGTCTCTGCTTTGTAGCCTACACTAAGTCCCAATGGATGCTTAGGTACCTGCAGCCTAACAAAAGGTGTTAGTTGCCATGGCAACCTGTGGTCTAAGTGAGTCAAGGTGCATGGGTTGAAGTACATAGTTAGCATGCTACTTGTTGTTGCTAAATTATTACTAGCTGAGATATTTCCCCAACAGTATATTTGTTACTTGTAGGTTTCATGTAAGTTATAAAGGGTGTAATGATCACTCGCCTCTATCGGGATATGTTAGTAGTGGAACTAGGGCAACCAGCTCCTAGTAATATACTATATTGCGACATTCCAAGATTATTACTGCTATGCCAACTAGGGATAGACAGTCCACTTATTTATGGAGCACTGTGTTATTGCTGTTATGAGTAACATAGGCAAGTAGTTGTATGTTTAGCGACCAGTTGCAAATTACTGTATATGTCTCAAAGGTCCATTTTATTATTAATATACTTTATAGTCTACGTATTAACTATACTATATCACTGTTGTTGTGTCACCATTACTTATTATCTTTGTGTACTTGTAAATGTATGTATTAGGTAGGAGAAATCTACCGATGTCAAGTTGAGCTTTGTGTATATTACTGCAAATTTTCATACTTATTTTAGTATGCTTATAAATTAGTTGCTGACTGCAGGAGATCGTTGACCCGTTGCCCCTTGTTTATTTTATTTGTAATTATTATGTGTTGACAATATTACAGTTAGCAATGTGTAGTGACGATTCACCAAGACACTCTGGTCAAGCTGCCGTACACCTGCAGTAGAGACGAGCTGTACAAGATTATTAGAAATTAATTATATTAATTTCCACACAGGACTTAGGTTATGTAGAAGACACCCTACTGAGGGACTGGTACTGGTAGATGTTTACCCTGAGAAGACATTGTTACATGCCGGAGACACCCACTCATGGTCCTGTGAACCAAGTGAACTGAGTCGATGTACCCCCCACTACTAGACCCATTAGTGGACTGAGGGATCGTACATCTAGACGAGATTGGCGCCGCCACCTAGATTACTGGGCCATATATATGTGTAATGCTATGACGACTGCCATGTTTTGACGATATTTTATATATTCATATCGTAATCCATCCTTCTTTATGGTGAATAAATAGTGTTTACCTTGCAGATTACAAGAGAACATTGTGTTTGTACTCATTGTAATATACTTGTGTGTTATATCATCGTTATGGCAGGTGAGCTGTTGCAGAAGTTGAACACCGCTTCCCTTGATGTAATGTGTAATGGTTGTGGTTGTGTTACCAGCACAGCCTAGTCCTTAAAGTATGTGCTACAAGGTACTCGTCTATTGTGGTGCTATAACATGGCCAATGAAAAGATGCAACTGTATACCTGTACGATCCCACAAAGTGCCAGCAAATAAAGACTACAAATATCCTATTGGCAAGCTCTACTTTGACTTGCATCATCACAATGCAACTACAATATGTAGTTAAACATAGCATGTGAAGTTAGGAAACAAGCAAATCTGTGTTATACCACCATACTGTAGTAAGCATGTAGACAGACAACTTAGGCCTACAATTGACATGCCATTTTGACCCAAATTGAATTCACTGGTGCAGAAGTTGTACATTAATACTACAAGTAGGTCTATTGTTTAATGTTCATGGTTTTAATGGTCAAGACAAACATTTTACATTTGTTTAAAAACACAAAGGAGTCATTTCTCCTTGCCGGCACACAGTGTAGAGTCTATGCAGATAGCTTTTGAAACTGACTGTAAAAAGTTTGCAGTGAAGTTTTCTGATATCTGCCAAAATTTTAAAAATCACAGTAATAGTTGTACTCTACACAAATTTTCGCAACCACTAGTACCAAATTTACCGTTACTAAAGCAACTGAACATGTCATATTTCTTTGAAAGACAATGGAGTCAGTTTTGTTAAGCTAAGATCTCTAAGAGCATACACACAGTGTGTGTAATCTGCAACCAAATTCTGAAATATGATTTAGAAAAAATGTGCACTAAAATTTGCTCAAATCTGGTAAAATTTGTAAAATGAAACTAATAGTTATGACCTACAGTATAACTTTTTTCGCATGCACTTATGTAAAAGGTGTTGATACTACCCTGCTAAAAAAGTCAGATTTTTGCAGTAAATATGAAGCCATTTATGTTTGGCCCTAATTTCTACTACATACACACAGTGTGTAGTCTACAATCTCATTTTTTAACTTGAATGTAAATATTTTGCCCTGAAATTTTCTTAAATCCTATAAATTTTGTAAGCTGTCACTAGCAGTTGTGTTCTACTCAAAAGTTCGCATCAAATTATACCAAATTTCTTAATTCTAGACTGCTGAATAGTTCACATAAAAGTTGTTCAAATATTAAGAGAATTTCTTGCTCACTTCTATAGTTGGTACACAAAACTTGTGAAATTTAGGTTAACCATTTCTATTAAAAAAAAAAAATTGCATTAGAATTTCATTTAATTTTGCTAATTTTGTAAAACATTATTTATAATTGTTAAGAAGACAAGTGTTCGCATTCACTTATATCATATTTGTCTACTTTAATTGACTAGCTGATTAATCTAGACCTAAATTATATTACTATTTTAATCATAATCCTGCTGTACTTACCATACTGTACTCTCTCACTTCACCACTGCTGTCTACTGTTAACAACCTGTTTACATCAACAATCCTGATTCTACGAGAGACATCAACATCAAATGACATCAGTTGTTGACTGTCAGAGAGAGAGTAAACAACAACATGGCGGAAATCCCATAAAATATAAACTAGACCACTAACAGTGATACTGTATGCATGTGAGTAGCCAGGTGTTATATACTCATGTACAATCTTTCCCTCCATGTTGTATCTAATAGCTCTCCAATGTTGTGTAGATATAAACAGATTATCTCCATAAACTGTTATATCTAAAGGAAAATCATGTCTTTCTAATCCTTTCAAGGTGATTGTCTTGATTTTATTTAAACAAAAATCAAACACAATCACCTCGTTAGAAAACAAACCAATAAATATCTCTCCCTCTCTGACAGTCACACACTTGGCTTCCCTATCGTGTAATAGGTTGACTGTGTGTAATGGTTCACTATCGCCTGCCTCAATATGATAAACATGAACGATATCACCGCACACAGTAACTATACGTGAATCATCCAAGATAGAAACATAGCGATGCCGCCATCTTGGATGATCGAATAGTTTAGTGAACAACTGAGTCATTAATGGCGACGAAGAATCAGGATCATTTAACGTAAACAGGTCTATGTATGATGATGTATCTGTCCTGTAGTTGTATCCGCTCACTGCCAGCTTGTTACCGCGTACATCCATATCAATGACAAACCAGTCACTATCTGTTGTACATCTTGGTATGGTAACGTTACGTACACTGCAATGGGAAGACAAAAAGTGCAAATACAGGTCAATCGCAAGCCTGCGTCTCCATGGTAACAAGTAATTTTAGCGTAAATATTGGCTAATAAAGATCAGGTTCACGAAGTAAACAACGGATGGAAAAATGATCGTACTTTCGAATGCTACGTACGTAGAGACAGCTACTCCACTAAATTATTTTCAGTTTTTTTTTACGTGTGGGGGGGGGGGGGGGGGGGGAGCTATTAGGCAATATATACTGGAAAGGTCAGTAGAGAAAATAAGCTGACAGTGGAAGTAAAATTAAAGTGAAGATATAGGCTTACAATGTTTACAAGTATCTAGGGCACATTACGCATTTTTGGTTAGGGCACGTAAGAGCAACTGTGTGTGTGTGGGGCATTTGGATAATATAGGCCTATATCTCAATCTCTAATCGAAAAATATTATTTTGAGTTTATAGTGATGGATATGATGAACTGCGGTTAGAAGGCCTATTCGCAAGCACACGAAAAAAATAACTAGTTTAATTAGCACGGTACTATTTTCCGATAAAAGGCAAAGGGGCCGACTGGAGTAAATTTGTGCGAAAATGTGGACCTATAATTGAAGTAGTACTAATAATCGAACAACGTCAGTATAACTATATATTGATTGTGTTTGTAGGTTTGTGTTGTTTGGAAAAGGGTGAAAGGATTTTACGGTCCGTTATAATTGTCGCCAATGGTAGATGTAATTTCAGTGATATATTCAGCATGTGTAAGTACGTTTTCAGGCGACCATTCATTCCAAAAGGAATCTTAGGCAGCATATATAACGGACGGTTCAATGAAATATCAAAGCTTCCGCAGAACTACGTACGGTACATTTTCATGAAAACAAATACGGACGAAAGTGGCTTCATAAAGTATTCACTTAAACTGAACGAATCTATAGTAAAGGATCTGGTATTCCCGAATTTTGGCAGGCTAATATTCAGGGCAAAGCCATAGTTTCATTATACCAAGCTATAGCTTGGTATAATAATTAAGGCGTGATTGGGACATACTATATAGTATGTCCCAATCACGCCTTACCATAGAATCCTAATCAATTGCTATGTGCCTTACACACTTACTAATTACAAACAAAACCATGGCGGGAAAACTACTGAAAGTGGTGGCGCTCTATCAAATTACAAGAAAACAAATACGCTCAAGAAGCAACTACAATACAAACATGCCAAATACGAAAGGACACAAATATGGCCACCTCAACATAGTAATATATGTCACGCCCCACACACTAATTCATTACATTACTTTTAACAGCAATAGGGCACGTACACAGCCACACTATCACACTAACATATACGACATATAATCTAACATACAGTTTCCTGAGATTTTCTTACTTCCCCCAAAAAAAACATTAAGCTTTGATTTCCATCCATAATAATTAATGTGTTGTTAGCATGGAATACAAAATCTGTGGAAATCATTCAGAACAGAAATCGTGGATCTTATTTTTAGGAGGTAATTTTAGGGCGGAAGAAAGGCCAGGGGGGTGGGGGCGTTCTTTGAGAGGAGTGTTTTAAGTTGAAATTACTGCTGTTGTGCAAAATATCTACATGAGTAATATTCTCTCTCTCAATTTGAAAATAGAGACATTTTTGTCCCTCATAGATACTGGTCCGTTTACCAGTTGAAGATAATAATTCGTATTTTCGCATCCAATTATGGAAAGAAACTGTTGGATGCACATTTCTATGACACTACGCAGGATATGGCTGGTTACTTACCAAGGAGATGTAGTGGTGGCCATGTTTTATAGATTAGTGAGAACTTGAGAGGACAAGGGACGAATCTGCTTCTTGATCTGTTGGAAAAAGATGATGAATTTATTGTCAAAGTTGGTTAAAAATTCCATAAACGGCATTATTTGACACTCACAGACGACGACACTCTACAAATCACTTGAATGATCAAATTAACATTTAATTTTTGGTGGAATTTGGACGAGTTTGACGAAATTACAGAGATATTGAATAGTGGATGAGGTAAGATTATGTTTCTATTACTTAGCTGATTTATCCGATTATATATTATCTTCTATTTTTACGAAATATGTGTCGTTTCTAGGCTACCGTATTAGTACACGTCAATAACGAAGTCGTTAGTACTTTATCTCAGGGATTCCCCGATGTTGCGCAATACTATTGCGCAATCTTGGGGAATTTTTGTGACGTTTAACCGTCGGGACATACTGAATATTGTGTATAGTTATATACTACACCACATTGAAATGTGCTCGTGAACTTTGAACTGTTGGCGTGGACAATTCTTACATCTAGCCTATACCCTGCATACATGTATGTGATTGTTCCGCGTTGCTTTGTTTGAAGTAAGGACGTACTGTACATTCATGGTTTGCATATGTGCGAACAATGGGATACACTGTAACGAAGTACTTTACCCCACAACTGGCAGGGAGGGGCTAAAGGGGTTCACAACGGAGGAATACGGTGTGATATCGAAACGAATACAAGGAAACATGGTATAACTGGCAGATATAAGGCCTATATATTAATTTTACAGAGGGGAGGGGGGGTATGTTTCAAGATCCTTTCTCACAATACTGTTTAGGAATGACTACATAAATATGGCTGGTGGGGTGGGGTAAAGGGAAAGAGATTCAGTATGGAAGAGTACGGGGTGATATCGAAACGGGAACATGGTTTAAGTGAGAGTGAAAACCAGATGGTAGCCTACTTACCACTGTATGGATAGTAACGCGGTGCGTTGTTGGATGTAGTAAACCGAAACCTTTCGATTTACAAAGACTGAAATGAAGCAGGACTTAAAGATAATTCACAAGAAACAAAATAGTTTACTTCACATGAAACGAAATATAAATATTGCTTTCCTTTGTGCAGTAAGTTATCCTGTTAGTTATTGCACGTAGCCCACAGAGGATGTTTGATCAGTTATGTCGGACTCGCCGATATATACGCAGACAAGGAATGTAATCAATATGAAATATTAGTTGTGAATTCAATGGAGTCGTATGATCATGTGAGACTGACGTGTCAGTGGCTGTGATTTACATATTTGATAACGTGACGAATAGCAATGTAAATATACCAAAATAAACAAGAAACCGAAAGAAGGTGTTCTAAAATGTACGGAATCCTTTAAGTGAGATGCAATATTTTAAAATACGAATAAAAATGACACAAACTCCGCACGGCCGTGGAAGACTATACACTAGTGGCGTGTGCAAGAGGGAGAGGGTAAGTTCCACCCACCAACGATATCCGGGGATACTTCATTC
>KN888794.1:0-28383 GCA_000934455.1 Apostichopus parvimensis | reverse complement strand
CCTCCTGCAAGCAGGAACTCTCGAAGAAGCCTCATTGGCTTATCAAAGCCGCAAGCTGACCGAAGTCAGTCTCTTACATTCATATTTAACTTCCATGATTATGAATTGTCAATTGTCAACAACTCTGTAACTGGACGACATACATTAATCTTGGAGTGACTAGAACTGGGGACCTTATGATTGAAAGGCACCGGCGTTAACCACTGGGCTAACACTCCATAAGAATCAGTGTAAGAATTAGAGTAATAGTAATTGAACCACATATACTGAAGGACATCAAATATCTCTAAACATATATAATGAGGAATGTTACATTATGTCACATAGTGATCGTGCGAAGTATGTCCCATGCCATGTACAAATCGTCTCACCAAATCGATCATGAAAAGTTTGATGACATCCTAACATGTATTGTTCATCTGACACAAAAAAACTTTTATCCTCAACTTGTCGTATTAGTAACAAATGAACACTATCCTACCATTGCTAGTTTATATGTCACAGTAGAGCTGAAGTGACTGAAGCATTACAACTAAAAGCACAACCCTGTTATCGGAAATGTAAGGCACTGCACAAAGCAACATAGATCTATCAACCTGATCAAGTGCCTAGAATCTTGTCTGGACTGGAGGGTTCTCTAATTATTGTTGATCTATCAAAGAATGTTTTTTAACAAAAAAGTCAAATTATTTTTGTGCCATATCAGTGTCATATTTTGGGAGCCCAGGTTATATATCCCTTCATGTCCCTCTCCTTTTACTATAATATTAATATATACATCCCCTTTAATAATAAAATGCCTATAAGTTCATGGAAATATCGATCCGTTCTCTTGGTCTGTTGTTGCCGTTTCTTTATCCAGAATCTTCCATAACCGTGTCCTCCAACAGTCCTATAAGAGGCTCTACCGCCGAACTGGTTTGCTCCTTTGTGTCGACCGTGCAAGATATCGTGGTTAAATGGGAGCGGGAGGTCGACGGGCAAGATGTGCCTATAGCTGCGTATAACTTTAAGGGAAAGACTTCGGAGTACAACGCCGGCGACGACCGTTACGTCTTACAATACGAGGAGACCCCCAAATCGTCCAACGCCATTCTACAGATATTGGGCGTCTCATTGGACGACATCGGCAAATACAAATGCGAGAGATTCGGAGTCGGCAGCGATACGGAGTCGCTCCAGTTGGAAGTTTTGGGTAAGAAAGTCAGAAAGAAAACGGAACGAAAGTGTCTGTGAAAATCTTAAGTCAAGATGTAAACTCTGTATCGCATCCCAAGATGCTGTGCAAAATGGTCAGGTTGCTATACTGCATATTGCAACAATGTATCTAGCAGTATTTTTGTACGTAGGAACCGTAGCATTTTATAATCTTGAGACCAAATCCAGAGTCTTTACAAAGTCTACTAGACAAAACTTCGAAACTAAATCATTCCCAGAGCGTTTTTCCTTCTGTTTGGGTGTTTTGCTCGAGAATTGATTTCATCATGATTGAATTTCGCAGCAAGTGATGTTTTCCGTACATGTACAATATATGCATTTTTTCATGTTAATAGTGTTAGCGTTTACATTTGGACATGTTACTTAATGTTAGTTTTTAATATGTTTTTTCATATAAGTGTACAATAGTTACATTATGTGCAGTTTGACATGTTTAATTACATAGCAATTTGAGATGTTAATAGTATTTAACTAGTATTCGTAACTTCCATGAGTCAGTGCAACCGACGTGTTTACAGTATGTTGACATGTCGAATGTTAGCGTTTGCAAGCAACATTCAGAATCATTGTTGATTTTAAAGTACAATGGGAGTACCGTGATCATCATCGATCATCATCATCGTCATCATCATTGTAACCATGGAAACTGTCTCTCTTATTTCAGTTCCTCCAGATGATATTGGGATCACTGATACCAGGAGCAACACGCAAGTACCACACGAAGGAGTCTTACGGGTGACTGCGGGAGAACCCACCGCCATCACCTGCCTTACTGATTTCAGGGGTACTCGCCCCGCCACTGAACTCGTCTGGCGAGCAGAAGATAATATCGTCGATACTCCGTCGGTCGCCACGATGACAGAAACACCTGCGGAGCCAAGGCTAAAGCAGACCATCAGTCGGATGAATTTCTCAACTTCGTTCGCAGCTCACGGCACGTGGCTGGAGTGTCAGGGGAACCACGATGGCCTACAGGAACCCTTGAGGGCAAGAGTGACCCTCGACGTAGACGGTGAGTTTGCACTTGGGGTCCAAAGATGAACATTTTCTGACAAATATTGCCATGGGCTCTCAAATCAAATAACGATTTCGGCTCACTGATATATTTAAGCGGAAAGAGGGTATAAAATATTTTCATATTCTTGACGGCTTGGAGACTTTGTAGAATTTTTCAATTTTGGGGAGCAGTTTGATCGAATGGAAAGAGGATGAATGGCCTTGCGATCTATAGGACTGCAGGTTTGAGTCCTGGCCAGGAGATGATATATGTTGTTTCCTTATTCCTTGGCAAGGTACTTAAATCTACATTACCTTGGTGCATACATGGGAGCGTTTCTTGTTAATATAGTTGCACGTGCTGGTGTTTGGCTACACCCTATGGGAATTACACAGAGATGTGGCACAGTACAGTTAGTGCCCGGAAAGCAACTGTCTGAATTGTAAACACATTGATGTGACAAGTGACCAATCACCAGGGGTTAAATGGTTGTGGAAGTTGTGTGAGAATGCCTTGCCTTCATACAAATACAGTTTGTGAACCTTTAAGTTTAACCTTTTTACTTATTGTTTGTATAAAAGAAACATGTTTGGCTGTTCAGAGATAATGCTTCATTCAGATACTGTAGAACTGAGTCCTAATCTGAGCTCTGACAATTTTTGTATTTCATTTCTGTACCCCCCCCCCCCTTTGGAGGTGCGAGAGAGGTCAACCGGATATTTCAATTACTTATTTATTGTTTGTCGAATAGTGAAGCCTAAGACCATGTGAGAGACAGGACTACTTGTACATGACTTGCTAATGCTGAATTTTGGACTAAATGAAAACCAACCAATCAGAAGAGTCCTCTAGCCGTGCTACGCAAATTGCTAAACAGATGCAAAGAGTTCTGTTCCTCAACGCTGTGATTTCATTGATGGGTTGATCAGACTTTATCAGAATGAGTCAACATTCAAATGAAGGATACTCTATTTTTACCTGACTTCCCACACACGTTAATATTGACTGCGACATTCTGAAATGTGTGAAACAATTCATTAGAGTGCCTGACAATGCAAAATCGATGTTTATGTCTTTAAGTTGAACATTCGATGTAAACAGTTTTAGTTGGAGGTTGTGTAGATTAAACTTGGGGTACTGGAGAAAGTGGTTACAATTTGAATTACAATCAGGGCAACTACAGTGTCTATCAGTGCAGCTCCATCTGACCGTGTGCAATAGTAAGGAAGCATATTTCGATTTACCATACACCAGTGCCAGTGGCGGAGCTAGGGGTATTGGTCAGGGGGGCAAGAATGGTCTGTAGGGGTGCTTTCGACACTATCTAAGCGGACCGCCACCACAGGTTGGCGCGGAACGTACAGAAATTTTTTGAGTAAAGATACTCCCTAGATCGCCGGAAATGACCCTTTCCGGGCCTTGCTAATTTGCAGATAAACAAGGAATAAATAGGTGTCATCGCCTATTTGACAGAAAATTAAACCAACAAAATGTGACAAATGTCAATAGGTATTTGAGAGCGCAATAAAAAAGTCAATAATCGCGAATAAGTAAAACGTGGTAAAAAGCTGAAAAGGGCGCCAGCAGTCCATTTGAGTCAGTCAGTGGGGGCATCTGCCCCCCTGACTGTATGGACGCTCCGCCACTGACCAGTGCCATGCATACATATCTCAGGGTTCCCCATGGGATTTCTCGTGTTACAAGTTCTGGTTTGTGACACTGGAGGGCCTGAGCATACCTGGGAGGTGTGCGGGGTATCTGGGGACATGTTTGTTAAACATCCTAATGTCAAACATCCTTACAATATAATTAGATAGAACTGCTATGTTAAAAAGGCAGAAGAACTTGTATGTTTCAATGTCAGATGATGGCATGGGTTCAAAATGCTGGATTGCAAACATTGCATTTTTGATTCCTTCTCTGAATCAGCAGGGCGGAGGAGTGTTAGCTCAGTGGTTAACGCCGGTGCCTTTCAATCATAAGGTCCCCAGTACGAGTCACTCCCAAAATTAATGTGTGTCGTCCAGTCACAGAGTTGTTGACAATTGACAATTCATAATCATGGACGTTAAATATGAATGTAAGAGACTGACTTCGGTCAGCTTGCGGCTTTGATAAGCCAATGAGGCTTTTTCGCGAGTTCCTGCTTGCTGGAGGATCTAAAATACATACAAACATACATACATACTACAACATACTATCATATACATTCACATACTACCACATACTATCACATACTATCATATACTACCACATACTTTCACATACTATCATAGACTATCATATACTACCACATACTGTCATATACGTACACACCTAAACATACTGTCTCATGCTGTTACATACTGTCACATACTATCATACTATCACATACATGAGATCTAAAATACATACACACATACATGTTGGTAATTAATGTTTGCGAGGCGGTTGCAAGAAACAGAGCAGGCCACCTCACAAAATGACTACCATGCAGCCTGGGGAAAACCCCTGCATATCTAGTCTATATTGGCATATATGATACTCCTTTAATCTTTTGTGACTAAAAGAACACCTCTTAGTAGTGTTTATCAGCTATTTTCCTGAAAGTTAGATCTTGTAGTCAGATTTTCCATGACTTTTTTGTCATGGGATAATTTATGTATCCGTGCCTGTCATTTTATTGCCTCTGGTGTAAACATTCCCAGGGTTATTGCCGCTAATGTCTTCAGAGATCATATATTTGTCCGACATCTCGTGACGTCCGAGCCAATTTGAAGAATGAGTTTTCAGGTCATCCATCCCGCCTCCGCATGCCAGATCCAGCCATCGCACAGAAAATGTGGGACTCCTGTGATTATTTGATCGTTGAACGGATTCAGGAATAAGCCGAAAGCAAACAAATAGTTTACTCATAGATCTTTAAGCCTGCAATGGTTGTAGTGTTGATACAATGCATGTATGAGTCAGCCATCTTACTCGGAGGAAAAAAATTACCATACGATTTTGATTAGGGTTTCTCTCGAAAATTAGTCTGAACAGGTTAGAGACAGGATGACGCAGGCTATGAGAATAGGGAGGGGTGCGTGAAGGGGGAAGGGGAGGGGATTTCTTAACAGGGTACCAAAACAGGGTACCAAATGAATTGTCATCATGAAGGAATTTAAGTGGGTTATGGGGTATTTGTTTTCCTCTTTCCCCGTAGGTTGTGAAGTGGTTTAGTTGCAAATTTGGGTCCAGTGAAGTTGTCACTTTTATGCATTCATGTGCAGAACCAACATGGTTGATATGGTTACATTCCCAAAACTTAAAGCAGTTGTTGAAGGGTTGGGTTGTGGTGACAGGTAAGCCTGAAGTTTGGGGATGGGAGTAGAGCAGAGAGAGAGGTGAGGCCACCATGCAGGCCCAGGGTCTATCAGGGAGCCCAGTCAAATAATGAACAATGTACTCATGGCAAAATGAAGAATTAAGAAATGGGGCCCTGTGACATGAATGTAAATACACACATGAACTGTGTAAAATGATTTGTGACAGCAATTATTGAGCCCTGAAGAAATTTTTTAAAAGCAACCTGACAGACGCAGGTGGACAGAACAACAGACACATACAGACACATACAGACACAGAAACAGACAGATGCAGTCAGACGCAGACACACACAGACAGACGCAGACAGACGCAGACAGAATATTCATGCTATCATATTACAACTGTGGTAAGGTTGTATGTTTACATCTTTACACCATGCAACACCATGAGCGTATTTCAAAATGGACGACAATGTGGCATTTTTTTTCAATGTGACCCCAAACATAATGTGTCACAAAAGAATATTTATGATTGGTAACACTAGTCATAGTGGAGGTCTACCCACTGTTATCCGGGTCCGTCCTCTTGTACTTGAACTTTACTTCTCTCTGTTATGTAATGTATGTGCAGTGTTTTATTGAATCAACACTAAAATCTCTTTTAGGGAATGTGAAGAAAACACAAAGGAACATATATTTCTGTGTGTACTGTGTATGGTCATACAGGACACTTCATTAAGGTAACGTTTTTGGTGGAAGTTGATGAAGAGTGGTTTACTGTATACTCTAGTCAAAGTTGTTTTTAAACCAGAAAATGTTGTGCAAACACAATTAATAAGACAACTCGCTACGAAATGTTGATTGTTAATTAAAGTTAATTTTGTTCTTCTGTGAATTCATTTCAGTTCCACCGTCGATGATTCAGTTGAAGAAGTCGATCATAGCAGATTACTATGATGGAGAAACAGTCATGTTGACCCAGGGGTCCCCCTTCACCGTCAGTTGTATTATTCCTGGAACGAAACCAGAAGTAAGCATCGATTGGTTTCTGGACAGACAACCACTGGATCCGTCATTCAGTAGGAATACTGTCAACATTGTTGCAAATCCAGGGAATAGTTTGCTCAAGGATACCACTGGAGTTTTAGAAATACCAAACCCAGGACGGGAATATCATGGAAAATCGCTGAGATGCGTTGGAACAGGAGCCGACGGTATCCAGATAGAGGGCAGTCTGTCGTTGCTGGTGAAGGGTAAGACCTCTTACTTCTCCACTTTTGTTTCATATCATTTTGCTTTGTCAAATTACTTTGTCTTTTTACTGCCCCTAATATTCCATTCCTGCTACTGAACATGTCGTACTCAGTGATCTCTCTGTTTCGGGGAGAATCCTGACCTTCGAGAATGCTCAGGGCATGGTGCAAGATGGTGGATGCTCAGGGCATGGTGCGAGATTGTGGAAAAGATGTAAGAGAATCATGAGGATTTACTTTTCGTTCACAACTGTACTTGTAAGCGCAAGGATGAATTCAAAGATAAATGAAATTGACTGTTCGAAGAGGGTTTATGTCTTTCTGTATGCACATACAAATGCACATAAAAATATTACAGCTCTATATATGCTAAATATCATGAGATTTAGATCATTAGTTTATATTATACAGTATATTAGTGTACAAGCAGGACAACAACACCTACAGCACTTAATATAACAATGTTGTAACATTTTAACAGGATTACTTTTAAGTTAATTAGTTTTCAATATGTTAAATTTGATCACATTAATTGGTCTTAGAACTACAGGTATTCAATAAAGTTTGTGGCTGTGGCATATTAATATTCATATATGATGTGAATAGTAAAGTACTATAAGTTCTAAATAGAATGCTTTAATGTGCTCAACTGTTCCCCTATAACCAAAGCATTTAAACTACAGAATTGTTTGTTTTGTGTCTCCAGTACCGTTCCAAACCCTGGTTGATGTATGTATGTATGTATTGTATGTATTTTAGATCCTCCTGCAAGCAGGAACTCGTGAAGAAGCCTCATTGGCTTATCAAAGCCGCAAGCTGACCGAAGTCAGTCTCTTAGATCATATTTAGCGTCCATGATTATGAATTGTCAATTGTCAACAACTCTGTAACTGGACGACATACATTAATCTGGGAGTGACTCGAACCGGGGACCTTATGATTGGAAGGCACTGGCGATATCCACTGAGCTAACACTCCCCTGATAAGATCCACATTTAACTTATTTAATTTATGTTAACCTTAGGTACCATAGTAGTGTGTAATGTGCGGTGCAAATACCTGAAAACATAACAGAAACTTTTGTCCCTCTCTGTAAGTGCTACTACTACTGCCTACTACTGAGTACAAGAATGATTCATAGCAACTTTAATATGTAGACACAACTAGATGGGGTGTCCAGACAACATAACCACCACTCCTAGATCCTCTCATTCAATACTACCAGGCAATAATGTCCAAAAATTCATGGTTAATTAAACAATTAAAATTGAATTGCGTGAATTGTTCAACATCATGATTCATCTACGAACGTGGTCTGTTCCCTTCGGAGTTGCTGCACTGCGAAAATACGAATCAGAAATGTTGCACATTTTGATTTTTGACGTCATTGGAAGGTGTGAGAGGATTTTAGAGGTTGCACACCTTTTACTGTCGAGAGATAAATGAACCAACCCTTTTGTGGAGGTGAAGAAATCATCAACATTTGAGAATGGCAAAATAAGCTGGAAAATTTGGAGTATGTAAAGAAAAAAAAAAGTAAATGAAAAAAAAAAATCATAATGTACGAATATATTTAGTAAGGATATGTACTTAAATGAGAACTGTTTGTGATTCACCCCAAAAAAATTGAGAAGTTTTTACAAAAACAAAAACAAAAAATTTGAAAGGGAGGAAAGAAGTAGAAGGTAATAAGCTGCCAAATTTTGAAAAAATTGATAAATATATTTAGTAAATTATATATATATAAATATATTTAGGTATGAGAACTTGTTTTGACAATTCGAATGGTTACAATTTCTCATCACAACACATGAAGAAAGGTAGGAAAGGAACTAGGTTATAATGTTCTTTAGAAATTTAAGTGATACATTTAGTTTCAGAGTACTTTAATTGTGTTTTGAGCTCCCATCGAAAATGAAAATTCAACCTTCTGACAACTGTACTAGATGTTCAGACAAAGGTGAAACAAAATTTCCGATATTCCACACTTTTGGCAACTATTTTGCATTTTTTGGTTCGTTGTAAAAGAAAGAAGAAAAAAACTTGACAAATATTATATTTGTAATTTTTTTTCCCGTTGCCATTTTTCTTTTCATTGGAAGTGCTTTTTAGTGTATAATCGGACTCCTTTTAAATTAATAAATAACAACAATTTCAAACATATATGAGCGCTCTCAGACAATTATGATGTTCACCAAATTGATAAATTCACACAATATGCACTCATGCTACCATTTATTTCTACTCCTTTATTAATGTCAGTGATCATAACTTAACCCACTTTCGGGAAATGTATATATCGACCCAGAGAAAAAAAAGAGAAGAAAAGAAAATCTGATTTGATTTGTCAAAATCGCAAATTATCTCAGCTTTGAATATATACAGTACCAATGAATAATTCATGGCATGCCATCCCTAAACACTTGTTACTCGTTCCGTCACGCTGCTCTAGAGTTGTCCACGTTATATACTAGCTCTCTTAGGTTTTTTCCGTTCTTCGGAGATGAAAACGGAACAAAGTATCCGTCCTGTGAGCCTCCCGGGAAGTTCTAGAATTACAAACCATCTGCAATGGTGAAAATTTTTGAAAGGTTGCCGTACTTGAATTTCACGCTGAGACAGAAGATAACAGAAAATTGTCTGATTACAAGGAGGAGAGCAAAAGAAAATTTGTGAATATCGGAGAAGAAAGTTTTACCCCTTAGACTTAGACGAGGAGGAGGAGAGATTGGTATGAAATCAATGTTGGAGATTTATTGGATGTTTACAGCAATGTTGGGGTGCTGGCTGGCTGGCTGGAAGATGAATTGCTGTCCAAGAAAATTAGAAAAAAATATTTAAGGAAAATG
This sequence comes from Apostichopus parvimensis, assembly GCA_000934455.1. Lineage (NCBI taxonomy): Eukaryota > Metazoa > Echinodermata > Holothuroidea > Aspidochirotida > Stichopodidae > Apostichopus > Apostichopus parvimensis. The sequence goes on along the minus strand of KN888794.1, from coordinate 18,779 downwards.
TAAAATGTAGCTCGGGAACTGAGAGAGCTGGGGGTATTGCAGAGGGGATAAATAAATAAATAAATAATGATTGGGAAGATGGGAAAGATACAGAGCATATGGAAAGGAATATACAGAGCACATGAGTAGGGGTAAAGAGAATATGGGAATGGGTACAGACCACATGGGTAGGGGTAAAGAGAATATGGGAATGGGTACAGACCACATGTGTATGGGTAAAGAGAATATGGGAATGGGTACAGACCACATGGGTGGGTAAAGAGAATATGGGAATGGGTACAGACCACATAAAGAGAGTATGGGAATGGGTATAGACCACATGGGTAGGGGTAAAGAGAATATGGGAATGGGTACAGACCACATGGGTAGGGGTAAAGAGAATATGGGAATGGGTACAGACCACATGGGTAGGGGTAAAGAGAATATGGGAATGGGTACAGACCACGTGGGTAGGGGTAAAGAGAATATGGGAATGGGTTCAGATAACATGGGTAGGGGTAAAGAGAATATGGGAATGGATACAGACCACATGGGTAGGGGTAAAGAGAATATGGGAATGAGTACAGACCACATGGGTAGGGGTAAAGAGAATATGAGAATGGGTACAGACCACATAGGTAGATAGGTAGGGGTAAAGAGAATATGGGAATGGGTACAGACCACATAAAGAGAGTATGGGAATGGGTATAGACCACATGGGTAGGGGTAAAGAGAATATGGGAATGGGTACAGACCACAAGGGTAGGGGTAAAGAGAATATGGGAATGGGTTCAGACCACATGTGCGGGTATGCAACACATGATGGAAAAAGAGTTTGTGGGACATATGCCCCCCACCTGCCACACCCTTCCTGTGACAACCTTGAACAAATCAAATTGAATTTCATACAAAGATTTTTTTGTAAACACAGGTTTGGGAAAATATCTGCACTGAGAAAGAAAACCTTACTGAATTTCTCGCGAACATGTTTGTTAGCACGGGCAAATTCCAGTAATTTTTTTCACAAAGCAGACCAATGTACTCCTGAACATTACAATAGGGTACTTTAAAATAGCAAATTTTACTATAAGCAACCCTTATGTTAATATCTTTAAACAATTATCTCTCAGCCTTTTTGTATTCTTCTTTATATTTTGCACTCTTTCTTCTGTTTTATTTGTTTTCTGCGATGAATCCCTGCTAGGACTGGGAATTTACCTCCATCCTGGTTCGGGATGTTCGCAAGGTTTCCAACTCTGAATTACCTTAAATTCATAATGTTGTGCTATAGTAACTAATTACAGATAGAGCATAATTAAGGATACCATTTTAGTTTTGTAAATTTATGTACAGACAGCCGATGTTTTGTATCCTTTCTGTTGGCTTACAGTAGATCTTTTGATATTTAATTTTTTTTTTTTAAATAATTAACCTGCAGTTTATGACATATTTTTTTCTCTTTTTTTTTGACTAAAGTTCTTCTAACTCTATAATTAATCAAATGATTAATTTTTACTTTGCCAATAAAAATATAAAAGATTGTTTAATTAATGAACTTTAATGAAAGTCGTCTCAATTCCATCATTGCGCCCGTTTAATGAAAACAATAAAAACAGCTCCTCGGGGTGTTTTAGGGAAAAGTAATTTGAATTTCTCCGCCACAGTGCACATTTAAATGTAGAAGAATAATAATAATAATAATAATAATTCCAGTGATGTTACTCTCCGTGAAGAGAGCTGCCTATAGGCCGGCACGTGGGGCTGCTTCGCTCCGAGAGTAGATATAAGGCTGAGCATGTTTGTTGAAATGAATCATACAATTTGTATCCCGTCTACCATGAAATTAGGACAGTCTATTTTCTAGTTTGCCAAATTATGTATAGATTTACAGGGTTTTTTTTCTACGTTGCTTTGAATCATCACAGTGGTGTGTTTTATTGCCTAAAATGGGACGATGCGATTTGTATATTAAACTGGAAGTAATAATCTGATAGATTTTCAGATCTAGCCAAGAATAAAATAGTCCTGTAAATTCATCACATGACCTAGTTTTCAAATTATTCGGGTATCGAAAAAATCAGTCCGATGTGTTGATCAGATGGAAAGCATACTTCATATATTAAAACAAGGAAGAAAAAGGATTTATTTTAATCCTGATTTGATTTGATTTGATTTAATGTGATAGGGTAATATTACAGGATGGATGAAAGGGAGGATGTTCCAATCATTTAATATTTCAGTGTCGAATGCAAAATCACTGTTGTGGAATTTAAGCAAAATATGTACTTTATTCCTATAAATATATCGAATCGTAGAAATCGGAGTGAGGGAATTACGATATATTAATTCCCATCTCGCCTACCTGTCACATCACAACCTAAGCACATATAACAGTAACAAAGACAGTTTGGAGTGTAACCTCTGCAGTCCTGCCATTCTGTACTCTTTCAAGAAATAATGATACATTGAATTATTGAAAAATCTACATATAGATACTAATTTACACTATGGTAAGGACACTAAGACAGTTTGAAATTAATCCTCTGCAGTTTTGCCTTTGTGTACTGCTTCAAGAAATAATACATTGGATTATTGAAAAATCTACATATATAGAGACTAATTTACACTATGGTAAGGACACTAAGACAGTTTGGAATTAAACCTCTGCAGTCCTGCCTTTGTGTACTGTTTCAAGAAATAATACATTGGATTATTGAAAAATCTACATATAGCTGATAGTTACACTATGGTAAGGACACAAAGACAGTTTGGAATTAAACCTCTTCAGGCCTGCCTTTGTGTACTCTTTCAAGCAATAATGATACATTGGATTATTGAAAAATCTAATAATTTACACTATCGTAAGGACACTAAGACAGTTTGGAATTAAACCTCTTCAGTCCTGCCATTGTGTACTCTTTACTCTTTTGGGTATATGTTACATTAACATCTTACTGTAATCTTACAGAAGGGACACAAACAACACAGAAGTAATTGGAAGCCATGTGTCCTGCATAACACCACTTTCCATTACATGTTTGTGTTGACTATTGGACGTATCCGACCAGTTTCCACCTCTCAAGACTGCTTCTGTTGAAGTTGAGTCATACTGTACATGTATGTTTTGTTGTCGTGAAATCTAACCCACCAGCTAAAATGCCATCCAGGTAGGGTGCCTGACCTCGACAAATATTTCATCAGAATTAGGAAGACCTTTATACTGCGGCGAGGGGGAGTAGGTTGTATGGCAGAAGTTACGTACACGGGTGCAATGAGCTCAGTGACGGACATACCGACTAAATATAATCATAGATGATAGTAGGAGGGCTGGGCAGAAAGTTAGTGTAATGAGATCAGGGATTATTACTGCATCGTAAACGTCACGATTGGTCTCGTTAGGCCTACGTGGGATAGGAACAGTATCCTGAACACCATGATAGTCAGTCACTCTAGATTAGTGACCATGGTATCAATGATGAGGCCAGCTGATTGATGGTGGGTATAACAAGAGTTCTAAAGAGACCAAAAATAAATAAATAAATAAATAAAGAATGAAAAAAAAGGGAGAGGAATATTGAAAGCAGCTATAATTTGCATATTTAGGTTTACAATTTCTAGCAACTTAGGTTCAGACATCCTTTTTAATAAAGCAAAAGTGAAACCATTTTGCTTCCAAAAGGAACCATTTATTTGGCCATCGAAAGAAACATCTTGTAGCGGGTAATTATTGAGTCTAAGGTGAAAACACAAAATGACAATACTCTTGTAGGAAGTTGGTAAGTAATTAGATAATGAATAAGGTTTTCAAAGATTCCCAGCCACCCCCACCCCAGCCACCCCTCCCCCCCTCCCACCCCCTCCCACCCCGTTCCGAGTTACCCTCTGTTTATTCCTTGCTATTATCTCCCTTACCCTGCATTCACCTGCAATCCAACTTCAATCCTTTGCTTAAAGAGGAATTTTGACTTGCAAGTTTTGCATTACCAAACTGCCTAATTATAAATGTTTATAGGTAGGTGAAAGGGGGTTGGTGGGGGAGGGGGAAGGGGGGGGGAGAGGAGATTGGAAGGTTAAATATGAAGGGATGGAAGGAGATAAGGAAATAACCGGTAGGGATAAGAATAGTCAAATGTAAAAGTATGTTATACTTCAGACCATAATGTGTTTTGTTATCCTGTGTTCTGTTTTACAATTTTGCTCAGTTCCACAGTTTTCTACAAAAACTGTTGTGAAAGGAGCTTTCCAGTACCAAAATTAGGGCAAAGGAACTAATTAGGGTAAGGAACTAATTAGGGTAAGGAACTAATTAGGGTAAGGAACTAATTAGGGTAAGGATATGGATTAGAAGGTTTCGGGCGTATCGGATTACAAAATCTGTTGAGCAATCGTCATTGTTTCTAATAGCACATCAAAAGGTCAACTCCTGTATCTTCATGTCATGGATATTTCCTGCACCTTTCTTCCCCCCTTCCCCCCCTCCCCCCCACCCTTCAGGTTTCCCCTATATTTATTCCTTGCAGTTGTACCCCTTATCCTGCTATTGCTGTTTGTGTTAAAGAAGCACTCCATTACCAGAATTAGGCCAAGCAGAGCGCCACCACAGTTTGGCACGGAGCGTACAGAAATTTTTTGAGTAAAGATACTCCCTAGATCGCCGGAAATGACCCTTTCAGGGTCTTGCTAATTTGCAGATAAACGAAGAATAAATAGGTGTCATCACCAACAAAATGTGACAAATGTCAATAGGTAGATGAGAGCGCAATAAAAAAGTCAATAATCGCGATTAAGTGGTAAAAAGCTATAAAGGGCTTCAGCAGTCCATTTGAGTCCGTCAGGGGGGGCATCCGTCCCCCCCCCCTGACTGTATGGACGCTCCGCCACTGGATTCCAGGTTCATCCGTTGGAGTACAAAGACTGTTGAGCATTGCCATATTCCTTCTAATATCACACCAAAGATGAGCTCCCTATCATCTCATCGATGTTTAGAGAGCTTAGAACCATTCTTAGTAGTTACATGAGGCTATCAGCTGAACCATTTAACATGGACTTAATTCAATGCTCTACCTGTCATCAGTCCTAAGACAGGCTGTTTCAGAAACTTTAACATCAATCCACACATTTCATTCAGTTGAATTACTGGAAAATGTCTCCAAATGTTTGTACAAGATTGTATCCAAAATACACTAGACAAAAACGTTTCTTGAACTCCACTTTTTTTAATCGATGGCCTCGGGATAACATTTTAAGGAGACACTGTAGTACTAACTATTATTTTAGTTATAGTACTTTATTGAAACCATATCATCAGACTTTTTTCGACTTTGTCTTGAGAGTTTGTGAGATTTAATGAATATTTAAATATTCATGCAAATCCAGCTACAGCTGCTTATTTCCCTTAAAATTAATTTCTATTTGCTTAAAATACAAAATTTGTAAAGATATGTTTGAAAAGAGTTTTATATCATGTCAATTCCTGTTAATATTAGGCTAATTAACTTGTGGCTGGATAGTTACATGTTGTGAGCATGCAACTGATTACTTCCGAGCCCATTGCGTTTTAATCACAATCTAGTCAAAGTTTTTAGGTCAAACTTTGATCATGTTTGTGAATAGAATAATCTCTGGGCAGTGTTATCACATTCTTTCACATTTGTAAAAATACATTTGTTTGTTTGTTGACATGACAACAATGATTTACCATCCAATCAAGATGGCTCGATTTGGGTATTCTCTGTTAGGACGAAATTGGCCGTCAAAACTCAAAGAGATGAACGGAGTCGTTAAACTATGATTATAATACCGCTTTAACTTGTGCGAATATGTCTGCAGTTCTGAATATATCTGCATATTTTATCATTGCTCTAAATTCCTTTGAAACAGTAAACTTGTGATCTCACGTCTGATGATGGAGCCAGCTGTGATCGAAGTCATCCATACATTCCACTGTTTACGTCTTCGCATTATTTAGCCTCCACATCGTAATGGCAATAGCTTTGAAAAGCATAACCATAAAATTTATCAAATTTTTATCAAAAGATATTTGTCGGTGAAAAGCCAATGATCCAAGGAGAGTAAGGAACATTCCGGTACAAAAGAAAAAAAACGAGAAATATTTCAAGAAAACTATAATTCACGATGAGACGATTTGAAACAGGTATATGCTGTTGGAAGTTATCGAACTCTTTAACCTTCCAGAAGGGAAAATTTACGAGAGGTATTGAATGAAAGAGTGATGCTCTTAGCCTAGAGGTTATTATTTGGTAATTTAATTAACATTAAAAAAAGTCAGTTCCAACTCAGGTCTTTCTATTTGGCTGTTGACTTAATAAATCATCAACATGACTTTTTCTCCATTCGCAAGATTTGACGATCTCCTCGGAAGCGGAAAATTACCCAAATGAGGAGGTTCGGGGGTTTGATTGGATTGAATTCCCCTGGGGTATCAGACAAGTTAGACTTGCCTGAATGTTGGCAGTATAGAGTAATGACAGAATGTTAAAATTGTCACTATGTATACTGTAGTTATGTACACACTATGTATAGTGTGTACACAAGTACACACTATGTTTAGTATGTACACACTATGTTTAGTATGTAAACAGTACACAGGTCAGTATAGAGTAATGACAGAGTATGTTAAAATTGTCACTATGTATAGTATGTATGTATGTGTGTATGTATAGTGTGTAAACACTATGTATAGTATGTACACACTATGTATAGTATGTACACACTATGTATAGTATGTAAACAGTGCACAGGTCAGTATAGAGTAATGACAGAGTATGTTAAAATTGTCACTATGTATAGTATGTACACACTATGTAAAGTGTGTACACAACTATACACTATGTATAGTATGTACACACTATGTATAGTATGTAAACAGTGCACAGGTCAGTATAGAGTAATGACAGAATGTTAAAATTGTCACTCTGTATAGTATGTATGTATGTGTAGTGTGTCACTATGTATAGTATGTACACACTATGTATAGTATGTAAACAGTGCACCTGTAGGTCAGTATAGAGTATAATGACAGAGTATATATGTTAACATTGTCACTATGTATAATATGTACACATATGTATAGTGTGTACACACTATTTATAGTGTGTACACACTATGTATAGTATGTACACACTATGTACAGTTTGTACACACTATGTATAGTATGTACACACTATGTATAGTATGTAAACAGTGTACAGGTCAGTATAGAGTATAATGACAGAGTATGTTAACATTGTCACTATGTATAGTATGTACACATATGTATAGTGTGTACACACTATTTATAGTATGTACACACTATGTATAGTTTGTACACACTATATGTATAGTATGTACACACTATGTATAGTATGTACACACTATGTATAGTATGTAAACTAAAACAGTGCATAGGTCAGCATAGAGTAATGACAGACTAAGTTGAAATTATCACTATATGTATAGTGTGTACACACTATGTACAGTGTGTACACACTATATATAGTGTCTGCACACTATGTTTAGTGTGTACACACTATAAAACAACTTTAAGTAAGAAAACAAGCAGTTTTGTCAATGGCCATGTATATAACATCCCTGTTTGCTTCAAGTTCACTTTTGCTCCCAACTGTTTCAAATGAATCTCTCACAAATCAATTTTTGCTAATAAACTGGTAGCAATTGATTTCAATTTCACCAAGAGGCCTTGAATATGTTCCTCATTTATTAAATCGTGTCCAAAATAAGTTTCTCCTTTGACCATAGATCTTTTTGATTGAATTAATAAATGAAGAATTGTGGAAACAGGAAAGGTCCATATGGACCTGTAATCTGTTTCGTCGTTGAGAATAAAAGGTGTGTAAAAGAAAGCATATATACTTACTTTTACACATTCTATTACACAGGCTCTCTAGTGGATAAGCAGATTGCTAACATTTTTATTTTATTTTGAGAATAAAAGGTACCAGTCTCATCTCAGCAATTTTTTTTTCTTTCCACATATGTGTGAGAAATTGTTTTGCGAAAAGCCTTAAATTCAATAAATTGAAGGATTCCTTGTTGACATACAAGATCAATGCACTTAAGGGTATGTATGTATGTATATCATGTGTAACTTGTTCATCAGAGTCCATTGTAGTCAGTCACTGTGGGCTATGTACGTGGTTGAAGGCTACCTTTATAACAATGTTATATAGTCATTAAAACCAACATTATTCTATTTCACCCATTGTAATATAGTAGTACTTAGGTTAATGTCTGGGTTAGTCTGTAGAAGGTGGGTAGGTAGCAGTCAGCCCAAGGCTATGTTTAAGGATTTTAGGATGTTTATCTCTTGACGTTAAAGGAGTATGCATACAACAGAATGAATACAGGGAGGGGACAGTGAAAGGTAGCACTGAAAGGGGCATAGGGAAGGAGGTAAAGAACCCCCCATGAAGGCAATGAGAGGAGTAGGTGAGGTGGGGAGGGAGGGATGGAGGGGGGGGGAGAGGAAGAAAAATAGATAAGGAGCCCTTGGGGGGAAGGAAAACAAAAGAAGGCAAGACAAGGGAGCAAGGAACAAGAGGTAAAGGAAATAGCATTGTGTCAGGGTGATCTATGTTAAACTGTACAGCTGTTTGTTTTCGGTAATGTTAGGAGGTAGAAAGAATAGGAGGGAGGGGGGGTTGGGGGGTGGGGAGGAATTAAAGAATGTGTTGCAGGGAAGAAGAGGAAGTTTGTCAAAGTAACCTGACTATTCATGGAGTTTTATATCTAGATAATTATTTGCATGTACTATGCTCCAGGGAGCTGGGAAACACACTATATAGGCCTTGAATTATTCATGAGATGTAGGGTGAGTGAGTGTAGTTAGATCTATGCATATTTATAGATATGTATATGATAGATGAGCTACATGGCTGGGCTGTCATGTGTGTATGAGAGGTTAACAGCCTTATAACTCATGTAGAACATACAGTATTTCATAATGTGTCATCCGACCGTCTCGAACCGAGTATCATTGGAAGCGTGTGATAGCTAGTCGCATAGATGACTTACCAGTTGAACCAAGACTTCTATTATGAATATGCATTAGAACCCTAGCGCAATCACCAATCACAATCATCGGCAGTGGCGGAGCGTCCATACAGTCAGGGGGGGGCAAATGCCCCCCCCCTGACGGACTCAAATGGACTGCTGGCGCCCTTTTCAGCTCTTTACCACTTTTAACTTATTCGCGATTATTGACTTTTTTATTGCGCTCTCATCTACCTATTGACATTTGTCACATTTTGTTGGTGTACTTTGGCGGTGACACCTAGATTTATTCTTCGTTTATCTGCAAATTAGCCAGGCCCGGAAAGGGTCATTTCCGGCGATCTAGGGAATATCTTTACTCAAAAAATATCTGTACGCTACGCGCCAACCTGTAGTGGCGCTCCGCTTAGATAGTGTCAAAAGCGCCCCTACAGACCATTCTCGCCCCCCTTGACCAATACCCCTAGCTCCGCCACTGATCATCGGTTGCAACTGTCAGCCCAGCGAGTCCCTTCACCCTGTCCGGTATGAACAATTTAAATAAACCAACTCCCTTGTAGTTGTTTTGTATATTCTGTTAATTGCTTCGACCAATCTTGATTATCAAATATCCTGTTTCTTCTGTGGAGACAGAACTGAATGTCAAGGGATTTGTGGCACATTCTTACACTCTTATTTTCACTCTGGCACCGATGGCAGGGAAATGGACTATGCTATCACAGAAGTGCAGTCATTCTTATTGAAAAGTACTTTATTCTCTTAGAAAAGAACATCAAGTTGTTTGGTTTTTGTTCTCATACAAGCTCCCTCTTGGGTGAATCTTCTTAAAATCTTACTCTTGATCATAGTATATAATCATTACTAATTCTATATAGTATCATGCAATATTTAATATTGTCCTCATCCTCTTTATTAAACTGATTTTTAAACACAACCCCCCCACCCCCCCTCCCCAAAATAACCAAAAAACTCTGGGTTGCTTTAAGCTGATGAGTACAGACAACCGGCCAAGTAGAAATCAATAAAGAGGTTTTCATCCAAGAATGGTTGGTATTTTATTCGTGTGCTTACGTATCGGTAATCAATACCACGTCCTTAAAATGGAGTCTGAATCCAATTGGCAGTAATCCTTTGATGAGAAGTCTTATTAGAACCAGTGCATTTCGTGCTAATCCCTTTAACCTTTCTTCGGAAGGATTCACCCCCCTTCTGGTACACTCTCCTCAGAGTTGGCTGGGATTGGTGGAGGTGGAAGCAATTTAGATTTAATTATTGGTAAATCTATCATATCCTCATAGATAAATTGGACATTGTGGCACTGCTGTAGCTGTACTTAACTTATAGGCCCTGAAATACAAACATGCCACCACAACATACACAGCACTGTCCAAATGGAATGTTTCCTTGAAGGTTGTGGATGTTTTTATATCCCACGTTCATTTTTCTTTCACTTCAAAAATCTTTGCTCTGAATTGTCACATTTAATTCTTCTTTACCATCTACCTTTTAACTCATTGATATTACAAATTGAACAAAAATCATTGGATTGACTGAGCCAGATTTCAATGTGGCTAATAACCCTAGCTCACCATTTTCATAACTCTAGCATATTTTGGTCAATACAAGATGGCCTACCAAGAAAAAAATTAAATTAGTGTTGGAGATACTGGGCTGTTTACAATAGGCAGCTTATTAAGGTGTTGTGATCTAATACACATTCTTAAGAAATGTAAAGTCATAATTATCAAAGAGGAGCAACAGGGAACATATCCTCCCCCACCATTCCCTCACCACTCCCCCTTCCCTTCCCTTCCCCCTCCCCTTTCCCCTCCCCTTCTCCCTCCTTTAATATACTTAATTCCCCATAATGCCTTTCCTGTACCCAACCTTCTGTACAGGTGATACCAGTTTATCTCAGTATAATGACCAGCTCTCGCTAACTTTATTAATTTTTTTATGCTCTTGCATGATTAGGTGACTGCAATCTTTTGATATCAAGTGAGATAAATAACATACAGGACTACTTAAAATGTAGTCATTAAGTGACTACACATTAAGTGAGAAAATTGTGACATTCCTCTCTCTCCCTTTAAATTATGTTACCATGTTAAAATACTATGTTAACATGTTATGTTAATATCATATATGTTAATTGATGTTAACATGTTATGTGTTACATGTAAATTATATATTAACATAATAAAATATGTTAACATGTGTCTAACTAGCTTAATTGACAACTGGATTTCAAAAAAAATGTGTAATTGTTGATATCCTCAGGAATACATACATTTGTTAATTATGTATCTTGTAAATTTCTGTTGTGATCAAGCACATTTGCTTTGCTTATATCTCATGAAAGAAAATTGAATATTGAATTTTTGTAGAAAATGTAAATAAATTCGTATTAGCAGAGCTTTCCAAACTGGAATTTAACTTGGTGAAATTTGGTCGGTGCCAATATCGGTGTGTAGGGCTCACACTACTGTATATATACTGAAGGCTCACACCACAGTGTTTAACATGTTTAACATGTATGTTAACATGTTCAACATGTTAACATGTTAAATTATTATGTAAAATTATGTATGTTAACAAGTTTAACATGTTAACTATGTTAGCATGTTCAACATGTTAACATGTTAAATTATTATATAAAATTTATGTTTTCAAGTTAAAATATGTTATAACTCTCTTTTCAAAAATAATAGCAATTCAAACATTTTATCAATGTTCAGAAGTGTTACTAGGTAAGGTACTGTCTATATATATCACATTGTCTCCTTGGCACGTGCAGTAACAATACTTCTTGTTACATCAACCGACATCTAGACCTCTGGCTGTTCCAAATTCCGAACCTTGAGCAGATTTCTCGATACTACTCTATTTCTTTTCCGTATTAAACCCACCGGTTTTTGTTTGTGTGTGTGTGTGCGTGTGTGTGTGTCTGTGTGTGACTTAAATAAAGAGGAACTTATTGTTGTGATGATTTTATTTTGCCCATGGAACTTCAATACATCAAGAACTTCACATATGTTGCTTTCAATCAGAGAGAGACAATCAAATTGTCAGTCCATCTTTATAATCTTTGTCACTTCCCCCTCTGAGCATCTTCGTCATTTGACATTCCCCTCGCTCTACCGCTGCTAGAGTTATATTATGCCTCTGTTTTTTACATCTTTTCTTTGTTGTTTTAAAGTTGGCTCTGAATAATTTGCTCCAAGGATGTTTCTCAAGTTCAGTTTTTTAGCAGGACTGGGCTCTGATATTGACTTTGGCCTAATTCGTTTTGATCAGCCAGTTTGCCGAGCGGCCACGGTTAGCAATCCCCAGGGGGGGCGGGTTCACTATTGACACGAGGAGGACTATACGCTTTGAGAGGTTGGACAAAAATATATCCTTTAACGATAAAGAAACATCGTAAGCATCGTCGTCGGGGCTCGGCAGAAATGCTATGATTCATTACATGTATGCATTAAGGTCTTCTTCCTATTTGAGTCATAAAATCCTCAACGTTGGTGACGACGACGACAAACTGAATGGAACAGACTTGTGTAAAGATCGGTAAAAAGCTGGCTCGTATGGGAGAGCTGTTTTTATGTAACGTGAAGGAGATTATACACACAAGTTTATACATCAAAATCAGAGGAGGTTAACCTGTAAATTGACATCTGTTGATAGAAATATGAAACAACTGTGTGGGTTGACACTGATGAATGTCAAAAATCCTAAAATCCTATAACAATGTCACTCATTATCTTGACCAGTCAAGTTTAATTTCACAATTTAAGTAAACTTTCCATAAATGTGGATTCTCCCTCAACCCCCCCCCCCTCCCCACACACACAAGTTGGTGATTAATGGCTAAAATGACAACAACAAAAAAAAGGAAAATTGTCAAAGAAATATTAAGGAATGAATGGAGTCATTGATTACCAACCTACTCATTAAAAAGTTTATTTGGTAAAAAAAAAAAAATCTGTAAAAGTGTAATTTTATAGTTTCATTGACTGCAATCTTATTTTGAGAAATACACAACTTCGTTAAAATTGGTAAAATTGCCAACAAAACACACAAAATATTTGAAGCTGCTTGAAGAGAGACACTTTTTGAATATATATATACATGCAGTATATACTTGATATTGTAAATTTACTGTGATATTTAATTACAGAGAATAAATAGAGGCAGCAGATGTTGAAAAACAAGTTTATTTAATTAACAAAGTAAATGATCAACAGGAAAACTTATAGTTTTGGTTTTCTCAACACAAGGTCAAAGGTTGTAAGTTTTGCTCATGAATATATTGATCATGTCAATAAAAATAGAGCTCTACAAGTCCCTGCAAGGGTTAGCCCTCATGAATTGCCCCCGGTTTTGTTGAATTGCAGAGTTAAATGTTTCAGTAATTTGACACATTGTTTACTAAAACATGATGACAACAGTAAACCCTCCCAGCTAACATTCGACTTTTAAGTGAGTCACTGAGTTTTCAAGGTAAAGTGACACAAGTTTGTCATCAAGAGATAATAAAATGACTCAAGTCTGTTGACCAGTGGCTCCAGTCATCTCAGTAGAGTTACAGGTAATGTATGTATGTATGTATGTATGTATATGTGATCTTCCCGCAAGCAGGAACTCGCGAAAGAAGCCATGGAGGCTTATAGACTCGCAAGCTGACCGAAGCCAATCTCTTCGGTAATGACTGACTTGAACTTCAACTGAAGGGACCAGTTCAAAATTTGCTCTTATGTGTAGTAGTACCCCAGTGGTATATCTATAGGATGATCCGATCTCCCAGACAGAATAATGGGACCACCGATTGGGTGGAAGACAAGTTTTAAAATCAGAATTTTTTTTATATCCATTTTGTTCCGTCTTATTTGTGGTTCAGTACGAGTCTTTCCCCTCCTCACCTCACCTCACCTATCCCGGAGTCTGGTAGACCGTAGGGGCGCCACAGACGCCCTCGCAACTACTTCTCTCAATTTCTTCCTGTCCTCGGCCTCTCGTAGGGCATCAGGCAGTTTGAGGCCCGTCCACTCTAGGATGTTGCATCTTTTTCTCTGTCTGCCTCTCCTTCTTCCTCCCGGTACGGTACCCTGCAGGATCGTCTTAGCCAGTCCTGTCGATCTTGTGACATGGCCTTTCCCCTATACTGGCCAAATTGAGAATTCAAAGCCCTGTCGTCAACAGAGAAAGCATGAGAATGCCATATCTTAAGTATCCAGAAGTGCCAATTGTGGGGGGTGGGAAGTGGGGGCGGGAGAATTCTCACTCACGCCCAAACCATAGTTGCAGGGGCAATTTGGGATCTCCTTTGAGGTCCCATTTCTGTTGCTGCAATGTGCGACATGTTGCTCTTTTTGCTATAATGCCGCTGGTGCTACAAACTGACCTTTAAGTACTCTTTGTAAGCCAGCAATTAAAGACTTCCTGTTCATAATTTATTTTCCATTCACGAGCACTCACGAGTCCTCAAACACAGCATCGGTAGAATGTTTTCAACTCTCCTTTTACAATGCCTGGCACTACAGAATATTAAACAAATATTAGTAGAAAGAAATGAAATGAATGAAAGAAGAAAAAAAAACAGAAAAAATCCAAGGCCATTCTGCTACAGCAGTAGCCTGCAAGGTCTTATTTATTTACGATTGCCTGCAAAGATGTGCTTATCAAACTTCAAAGAGAAAAAATATGAGCCTATTCCCCCATCAACAAATTAGCGCATGGGACTCAATGGTCTTGTAATAATATTAAGCCCCAAACTCGACTACATAGCTCTGGCTGATTATCGAAATATTTCCGTTTCTCAAACGTGCTCTCGTCCTCTCCTCGCTCTCGTGTGTTTGACAAATCCCGGCAATCTTCGACGGCGAGAGCGTTCCAACAGTTGTCGGAACTGAAATTGATTTTAATATCACGGCAGATAATTTTCATTACTACTAGGAGTGTGCCCTAGAGCTGTACAGTGAAACAGGCTTTCGGTGGCTTGCCGTGCAGTCTGTGATAAAACTATCCCAGGAGACCGCCCCGAGTCGTCTAAACTTAGCAATTCAGTCTCTAATATTAGAAAGATAATCATTAGCAGGCAAATGAGCTAAAGCTTTCCCTGGATGGAATATCGTGAAAATGCACAGATATTTAATATTAAAACCAGTAACGTAAAGCCCTCAGATTTCTTACACCCACTGTTGGGAACATCTCGCATGATTGCAGCTGAAATTTTTTAACGTTTTTTTTTTTTTTCCTCACTTGAGTCGGTCTCCAGTTTCAGAAGGTACGGGTAAATTTATAGACGGTTTAAAGCTTTGGCCGATGATTCGGTTAAAATCTATTTTTCTGATTCACAGGGATTTATTCTGCTGGTTTGAACTGGAAAATGAGGGATGCATGTAGCTTATTAACTACAAATAAACTTCAGAGATACATCATAATGAAAATGTACATGTAAATAAAAATATTTAAAATCACATATACTTTGATCTTAAATTAGTCTTGACAAGCATACAACACTTAAGTTATGGCTAATTCTATCATATTTTGTCACACACTATTTTCTGCATCCAACCAACCCCCACCCCCAATTTGAAAAGTCAGTGTAAAAGGAAATTGTGAGAAATCATTACAAATAGGTAAATATTTTGAAAAGAAAAATCAATATTAATTGGATTATTTGTCTATTTCCAAAAAATGACCTGCTTTTATTTTATTTTATGATATCGTTTACAATCTTGCAAATAATAAAAATAAAAGTCATGTTATAATATGGAATGGTTTTCTTTCTAAGCCTATTGTATCTGTAGGCTTAAAAAAAGGTGTGAATCATAATTTACCAAGTTGTATAGAAAATAATAACTTGAAGTTTGTAGCAATGTTATTTAAGATAAGATAAGATAAGATAAACTTTATTAAACCCCACAAAGGGTAATTGAATGCTCGTATAAAACAAGTATATATAACATCTAAAAAGATAAGAGATTACAAAGTATGAAAACATGTGTACATATACAACAGGAGGAACGGTCAAAAATCCGAAACAATTTAGGGTGGAAGGGAATTGGAGGGGGGGGGGAAGGGAGGGTGAGCAGAGGAGGAGGGAGAAATGGGTTAATTTATGTTTTTTGATAATTCCAAATCTTCTGTACTTTGCTCTTAACCTTAATTCCCCACTTGTTTGCATTCAGTGGCTGGTTAGCGTTGAAGAGTAACTTCCCTTCAGGCCCGTGAAAGTGTGAGGACAGATCATATGACCTTTGACATTATCCCTCAGGGCATCCTCCTTGTGCCTGTCTCATGTTCGTACAAACTGATGACGATCATGCGTCCATTAGTACGCTAGTTGTCTCAAGTGGAAGTAAATTCTCTACCCATTAATTACAGAGATCTGTCTGGTGTTATAAGCAATGTCAAGCATATATCTGATTGCATAAAGAAACTCCCCCTAACCCCCCCCCTGGTGTTATAAGCAATGTCAAGCATATATCTGATTGCATAAGGAACTCCCCCTAACCCCCATCCTCCCCCCCCTCCAAATATAACCCCAGCATCAGTCGGTACAAAAAGGAGTAGACGTTATCGATTCGGGAATATTTTTTTTTCCGATGGATCCACCAATCAAGGATTACAAAATTACATCAGTTTGATTTCTTCATAATTTACTTCACTTAGTCACTGGGTATTACATGTGAAACATTCAATATTGCTAAAATTTAATAAGTTCTCCACTAGCTAAATGAAGTGTGCGTCTCTGTATTGTTCGCTGCGGAAGCCTTATTCAATTTAGGCTCCCGTATCTTCCGCCTGACTGCAGTCATACAGCCGTATAGCCTAACTGTCATCCAGTCTGTCGTAAACAAGAATAAACCAACCGTGCACTATATTTTTTTTGGGGGGGGGGGGGTTCTAGTCTCATTGTTAATAAATCTTGCAAAATTTGCAACCATTTTACGTAATTTACAAATTTGTCATTTTCTGAATGGCATAGAAAGAACCTGTGTGTGTGTGTGGGTGGGGGGGGGGGGGGGGGCGTTAAGGGTTTTTACGGGCATAACGAATATGGTACTATTTTCTAAGGAACGGGCTGCTCTTAACAGCATTGTTGCTGAAGAAAATACGATAACCTTTTGAATAGTAAAGTCATCTGTTTTACCTTTATAACACAATGAAATTGGGAACAAAGGAAAGGACAAAGCCAATTTTATTCTGTGGGATTTACTTCTAGTTGTCTGGTTTTGAACTACAGAAGTGTGTCAATGTGTGACCCCTTCAGATTTATATGCATGGAGTAGCGTGGAACGATATTTGTGCACAGGGCGTCAGAAATATTTGTGGTTATTATATATAAGGCATTAAATCTGTATTAAATGTATGCAGACAAGATACTCTCTGGTGCTAATTATCATTACATTGCTAATTAATATTCTCCGATTTCTTTTCCACCTCCCTTTCTCCTCATAACAATCACACTCTTGCTGTGGGATTTTGTCAATTTTCCTAGAGCACTTGGTATCGCCACTAAGCATGGTCTTCTATAGGTTTTGTTTCTGCAATGAAAGGATCTGTATTACGGTACAAAAAGGAAAAAAAAAAGGAAAAAAAAAGGGAAAAAAAAGGGAAAAAAAGAAAAAAATTAGGATCCTACAATTAGCTATTTTGACATTTTCTGCTTTCCAGTAAGTTTTAGTTTGACGATTCTTTCTAAGTTTTGGTTAGTTTATTTTGTAGTGTTTGAGAATCCAACAAAATTGACATTTTAAGATATAAACTCAGGTCGTAAAGGTAAATGTTTAATTGAGACTTGAGCTGTAAGGACAAAGTTGAAAGTTGTCTCGAAAAAAAAAGTAAGAAAAACACACTAATGTAGATACCGATGGATAACAAAAGTCCACGGAATGAAAATGCTTTGAGACCCTTGGGGTGGTAGAATGAGAAGGAGGGATGGTCATAGAATGGTATATATAGTGACGATATAGCGACAGGTGTACAGTGTTAAATACATTACCATGTTTATTCAACACATGGTAGAGTGCTATTGTTGTATGTAGACAGGTAAGCTCGTTGTTTAAAAGGTAATCCGAACTCTGTTATATGACTTAGTGAGAGAAGATGAAGTAGAATGGCAATAATGTACTTCAGGTGACCATTTTCTTATACTCTGGCATGGCTGATGATGTTAATTGCTGCAGGGACGTTCATTAGTTTCTTTGAATAATTTGAATAATTCGAAAGGTCTTTAATGATCAGAACTATCAAGGCTCCCAGATATTACTGAAACCCACTGTTACCATAACTACAGTGATTAACACATTAATTGAAAGCTAAATTAAATTCTAAAATCAGAAATTTATATATAAACATATGTGTACATGCACGTAGTATATAAAGTTCAGTAATAGCATTGTAGTGCTCAATACAACTGGTGCAGACATAGGCGTTCGAGCCCCAATTTGATTGGGGGGGGGGGGGCTGTAACGACTTGCCCGAAAATGTAACCAACATTATCCACGCGGAAAATTTGTTTCGCACCCCCCAGCCTTCGCCGTTTACGCCCATGGGTGCAGAGCTATGCTCAATACAACTGGTATATATTGTTTCCCCCGCAGCGCCATCATCAATATATTACAAAAGTAAGCCTACAATAATAAACCAGGAAAATTCCCATTAATTGCTATAACCCTGTGCTATACGATAAATTAACCATCATAAACAAAAGAAAGGTTCGATAATAATTCGATTTAATTACATTTTACATTCCAAGTTATACCATTGATTGCTTAATTGAACTT
>KN888793.1:52164-76061 GCA_000934455.1 Apostichopus parvimensis | reverse complement strand
TCGAGTACGAGCAAGCTTAGATATATTTCTTTTGTGTTAAAGATCATCATTGTTAGCCAAACATATGCTAGAGAGTCAAATAATGGTCACTTATGCTCCAACTTCAACAAGTATTTTGCCACGAGCCATAAACTACTTTTCTACAATGATACATTTAATTCGCTAATTAACCTCTTCTCAATGTCTGATAATAATTTGGAATGCAGAACAACTGCAAAAGAATTTTTAGCGATTTGTATCACGGTAACATTTGGGGCCAATATGGATCATCTTTAAACGATAAAAGTAACAAAAATTGAGCTTTTTTTTTAAAGGAACTCATATTTTTTGCAATTCTTGGATGTTTTGAACAAAATATGTCATTATGGAGCTATCAACACTGTTAATACAGCCATCTTCCAACTTTTCATCAACCAATTATGATGCTCTTTTTGAAGTTGTACATCTGCACACAGAGTTGTGTATAGTTTTCAGTAGCATGTGCTACTACCCTCAAGAAGGTTATGGTAGATCAGGTGAGGTCAGAACATACTAAACTGATATTAAGCCTTTACTTGATATATTTGTGGTTTGGCTTCAGATGTTGATGAATGCACTGCACTACCAACTTCATGTAGAGGTGGTTGTGAGAATACCGATGGCTCATACAGATGTCTCTGTCCTGAGGGATACAATCTCAGTGGAAATGGATACAGTTGTAACGGTAATGGAACATTTTACTCTGTCATTCATTCATTGAGAATGGTACACATCAAGGGAAGGTGGTGGTGGTGGTGAGGGGATGGGGGTGAGACAGGTAAGGTTGGTGTAGAGGGCTAAGACTAACTGGTAGATGCTATGTGATTTGATACCTGTCTGGGTTAGGCAAGAATTGGATAACTTCTCATAGTATATAGTTATGTAATTAATCATATTCATGTAAATTTTAGTTGTGTAATAAATCATAGGTGATGAATGCTGACATAATAAAGATGTAAGTAGCAAAGAGAAAATGATAATGAAATGAAACCTAAAACAGTAAAACTTCCATGGCTGTATAATAACTTGTAAAATGAAACATGGTTGCTCCTTGCTAGATTCATGTGATGATAGTCTTTGTGTGGAAGCCATTTTTTTTTCGCTTCAAAGTATCACCAGAAATACACCGTGGAGACATTTTGACTTTCTTTATCATAATAATTACTACAAGATTAATTAGCAAAGACTTGGATAATGTTTTGACTTCTTCATTTGGAAAAGTGGGGGGGGGGGTTGAGTAATATTTTCAACACTCTGTTTGATTTTTAAAATGCCATTTTATGAACTCAAAGAGTGCGCACTCTTGCTGTAAGTCTCTGTAAGGAACTTACTCATTAGTAAGCGGCAAGAAAAAAGCTTTTTTAAGCAAAGGGTTTTTTTGTGTCAAAGAAAGAATGCATGCTAGCAGTGGTCAGCTCTTGCCTGTAGACAAGGACGAAAGTAGCAAACTATTGCTTATGTACATTGATGCAGAACAGCCATATCTATTGCTATAATTGTAAAGACATTGCTCAATATTGTGTGAAGCTAAAGTTCAAATTTACGTGATGACCTGTTCGTTTCTGTAGTTGTAGTGATTTAGTGATATTCAATATTTGATTCTCAATGATGGCACTTCTTTAGACATTGATGAGTGCTCCCTGGGACTCCATTCCTGCGACCAAGAAGATCAAGAATGCTTCAACACTCTGGGCAGCTACAAGTGCAGGTCAATCGCGTGTCCACAATACTTTGAGAGAAGACTGTCGTAAGTCTGAACATTTCATAGATAATTTGTTTTTGTAGGCCCTTGATCAGATGCATGTCAGAAGACCATTTTAAATAATTGGGCAGAGATGATGACGGTTGCACATACCTTGATCGAATAATAGCTTTAACATATTTCTGGATTTGTCTTCAAAGTTTAGGATGCTGAAAGTCACTAGCATTTTCTGAAAGGAATGTAGTAGAGGCCAAAATTCTTGAAGAAAGAGGCCCGTAACATAACTAACAACTTATGTCTAGATATTATGGAGGGTCATGCTAGACTTCGAAGGTCCAAGTGAGCGAAGACTCACAAAGAGTCACATGTTAGGATTTCTACCCCTGGATAGTTGATATCTACATTTATTTTTAGCATAAATAATATTTTCTGTTGAGGGAGGATGGGGGGTGGGGGGGGGAAGAAGGAACATTTGAAGTCAGATATGCATAATAAAACAGTTATGGAATTCCAAATGATTGGAATACAAAGTGCAAGGTAACAGATCAATTAAGTTGTAGTCCAAACTAATACTTACCAGCATGTCATATTCCCATATATGTAATAAGCTAAATCTGTTAGTTGTTTGTCAATCTTTGTGAATTGATCACTAATAGTCAAAGCACAATGGAAGTTTACCTCAGATCAAATCAAGTACACTATGTTGAACTAGATGCATATTTATTCATAGTAAGCTGTAACATCAATTCTACCTATACTAGTGGAAACAGATAATACCTCCCATGAAAACTTGCATCAAGATCTGTTAGTTGTTTTTCAATCTTTATGAATTGATCACTAATAGTTAGAGCACAATGGGAGGTTACCTCAGATCAAATCAAGTACACTATGTTGAACTAGAAGCATGTTCTTTCATGGTTAGCTGTAACATCAATTCTACCTATACTAGTGGAAACAGATAATACCTCCCACGATATGCAGACTTTAGTTCCATGTGTTTTCCTAGTCATCTGTCTTGTAAATTTATTCAGCTTTTGTAAACTTCAGCAAAAAGTAATTCTTTTGATGGTAACTAAACTTAAGTTGTAGCTACTTGCCAAGCCATTAACATATTAATTTTGATTTATAATCTCTTTTGTTTGTTTGCTAAATTTCCGTAGTGATGTGCAACAACTTTGTTCTTGTTTTTGTGTT
Organism: Apostichopus parvimensis; assembly: GCA_000934455.1. NCBI lineage: Eukaryota > Metazoa > Echinodermata > Holothuroidea > Aspidochirotida > Stichopodidae > Apostichopus > Apostichopus parvimensis. The sequence continues at coordinate 73,147 of KN888793.1, read as the reverse complement.
ATCAGAGTTTAAAAATAGTTTGTTTGTAGTGGACAAATTACAATTATTTAGCAATGTTTACTGCAACCTGAGAATTTTTATACTTTAAAATTCATCTGAACAGAAACCTAAAGGAAGTTCCTGTCTGTATACCCCCAATTTAGAAAGAATATTCCCTGTCAGCCCAAGTCCACTTTAAATATCGTACCCCTGCATCGCAAGTCCTATCCTTTTCAGTGCTGATTGTGAAGGAGTTTTCCTTGTCCGTTGGAGGACCTGTTCTTAAAATGAATTTGTTCAAATGGTAAATTTGGTGGTCTAAAACATAAGGCCCAGATGAGACCACCTGAATGTGCCATTGCAGTGTCTGTGGTTTAACATGCACCATATTGTTGTACATAAAATCCAGACATCACCCTTCTGTGACAAGTTGCAAGAAACTTTTGCATAACCTGCACAAAATGGTTTCCAAACTGTTCAACCAGCTGGAGATACAGAGGATTGAAACTTTGTTAAGTTTTGAAGAAATATAATAGATTAACATATTCAGACAGGAGATCAGGGACCAAAATCGATTGTGCAATATTGTCCCAAACACTTCCATCTACCCCCCCCCCCTTTCTGTGTTTCCCTGACATCTTCCTTTTAATCTCTGAGCCTCTATTTTGTTCAATCCCCTCCTGTCACCCATTTACCCCAAATGGACATCATTGCACCTCACATCCCTTCCCAACCTTCCCAGGTACATCCCATTTTATTTCTTTTCAATGTGATTTAAAATGTTACCATATTACAGCCCACTGTACTTGGAACTGTCCCCCTTGAAGCATGTGGTAAGCACATATGTGCACTGTTGGCAAGATGCCATTGAAAGAAAACCTTACACATAGCATGCAAATGAGGAATAAACATTACAAACCCAACACAGACTAGTCTTTGGTATAACTATTTGCCAAACGAGTCGTAAAAGCGCTCCACAGATTGATAGCTTTCATGAGAATATAATCCTTTGGGCTTTCTGCATCATAGTTTCTACAAATTCATTTTAACTCCTGGTGTTTACACATTTATCAGTATCATTTTGTGCATTGCGACAAAATTATCACAAAAAGTACCACTGTCATGAGATGGGCATAGACACTGTGATAGGTTTATCCAAGGAATCTTTTCATTAGAAACCCTTTACTGCATTTGAAAGTTGAAAGATGATATTTTTAACATTGTCAAGTTGAAAGATGATATTGTTAACATTGTCAAATTGAAAGATGATATTGTTAACATTGTCAAGTTTGTGTAGGATGCAGATTTGGAAGCCTCTCTCCTGTCAGACAACCTCAAAGAAAGGAAACTTCAGTTATCTGAAGCTTTAATCTTCTTGAACAATTGTCCATCTATTAATATTAAACCCTACCTTCACCACAAGTCCTACGTACCCCCCTTACTGATAGATTTACCCTATCACAACCCCTGTAGCTTAATCTCGGTGATACCAATTGTTCCCTTGTTTCTATTCCTTGTCAGCCACCCCTAGTGGATTACAAGACCTATCCCTAACTGTTATGTTTTGTCAATATGAATCTGTCATGAATGTTATACAGGACAGGGGGCGTCTGTTACTCTCAGATGAATTGGCATGGCATTGGCTTTCCCAATATTTGTGACTGTGTTCTTGTACCTCTAAGCATGTTTTTATTTGCCCCACGCCCTACTTCCTCCTGTGGAAGGTTCTCCTCGTTGACTCACATATTTGTCAAGAATCTGTCGTGTTTGTTTGTTGACCTCTAACGGAAACGTTGACGTACTTTGTGTTGAGAAGACCTTTGTCCATCGATGTTATACCTTGCATCTTGTTGCTTGTAACCTTTCCTGACTTAACTCAGTGGTGGCATGGTAAGTAATCCTTTTATATTTTACAACACAAGTTCTCTCATTAATAAAGAAAATGTATGCCATTGGTGCCCTCTCCAATCCTTTCCATGGGCAGCAATATTCTGAGAAGTTTTTACTTAGTTTAGTTGTAACATTCGTCAAAGTTAAACCTCAGAATCAAGAAAATGAAATGAATGTTTAAGAACAATTGAAGAATGAGAAATGTTTTTGTTGGAAAAGTGGTTGGTTGAATACACTACACAACATCTAAGGTTGTTTGTGAAAAGTGGAACAGCAAGTTTTTCCATTAAGGAAGAGTGCTAACTCTGTCCTTGCATCATTGTTTCATTTGTGTTGTGACATAATTGAAAACTGTTCTGATGGGGGTTTTTCACTCCTTGTTCATTTCACAGAAGAAAGTGTTTCAAAGAACAATGTGCAGAACGTGACCAAACATGTAGGTCACTTCCGGGCACAATCTCTTACCGATTCATCAGCATAGACACCGGTTTCCCCGTACCCGTAGAGGTCTTCAAGGAATCCATTACTCCAGATCCTCGCTACCAATACCAATTCAAACTAACCAAAGGAAAGGCCAAGTTCTTCAGTCTTGTCACCGAAGAGAACATGGGAACGATCAAGATCACACGATCTATCGAAGGACCCCGATCCTTCGAGCTGAGATTGGAGTTACGAGTCATCAGAGATGGTGACATGTTTGCTAAATATGTGACAATAATATATCTGCATATAGATGAGGATGTGTTTGGTTAATTATCTGTGATGCTAAGGAACAGTTCTGTCTTAATGTTCTATAATAAACGGGGTGGTTTTTGATGAATATTTTACAATAATTATATTTGCATATAGATTGATTATCTGTGTGCGTAACTGTTGTTGGTGCATAATAGTTTGAATGGATGTAAAGACGGCAATTTTGTATAATAACACAGGCTTCAAAAAGTAAAATACACGGATTCAACCCCCAGTTGAATATAGCTTGTCCTGTTTTCTTAGTCATCAAAGTGAAAGATAATTTTGGAAGCTGAGACTTGTAAAAATGTTAAAATATGTGATTCATCCAGTTATAACACCTACTCCCTACTGTAAATTGTATGCCAGTCACAGTTGTAATGAATATTATTTGAAATATCTGATTAATGTCTTGGGCTGTTGTTGGATGTTGATGCCTTAAAATATCAATCAAGATAAACCAGAACTTGATTACTGAGTCGTCTCATATTTAATACAGTAAATGTCTCAACGGTTTAACCTTTGCACATCAAATCCCACGGATTTACAAAAGGAGAACAGGAATGCTATTTTTGTAATGGATTCAACCGAGATAATTTTGATAATTTTAGCATTGTAGACACTATTAAACTGACAGTAATTAATTTAATAGTAGTGTAAATACTAAAGAAAATACTTTAACTGGGGTTCAGCAGCATTCTGGAGAGTAAATCTTCCACAGTGATGTAGACTTGTATTAAAGCAGCCTTCTGGTGTTTGTGAAATCTTTACATTCAATGTAAATCAGCAGGGACTTTCCTAATTGGACCTGCTCTTTAAAGAGAGTCCAGCCCACCATGTCCCTGCTTCCACTCACGTAGCGGTTAATGCTCTTCACCAGTTAATTCATTTTTAGATTTACTTAAATGAGGATAAAACCACAGTTGAATAAAAGTAATATCTTTTCTTATCATCCTCCCAAACTGGTTGCAGTTCTGCAGCGTATCATACGTAATGAATCTTGCAAACCCATGATTATCTATTAAGTAAATGCTTCTCGAAGAGATGATGAAAGGGAGCACCTTTGAATCATTTAAACAGGGTAAAGTTTCCTGTTTGTTTCTTATTTTCTTTTGTATAGAGATAAAAATTTGTTAACAGATGAGAAAAAAATAATAAGAATATTATTATGTTTGCATGTAACTGTTTTTTTTTTTGTTAAGTTGTATATATATTTAGAATGAGAAACCTACTATCAATTTAGAGGATTTATCAGACCTGTGTTGTTAGTTGTTTTAAATACCCTCAGCAGCAGATAACAGGTGACTTTAACTAGGTAATGACTGGAGGACTAATATTTACTGATTATGTCTAAAACAGTTGTCTGAACTTAAAGATGCCAGTCGACTATGCCATTTACCAACGTGGAATAAATTGGCAATTTCTGCCGGTAGTCATTAAGAACTACTGGGTTAATTCAACCGTCAGTCGAGAAATGGGCATGATTTCCCCCTACCTAACTATAAGTCCTGTATTACTGCTTATTATCAGCAGCAAATACCATTGGGCTGTTATCAAAAGCCTGTAGAGTAACTGCACTGTGTTGTTATTCAGGAAAATACAATTGAGAACTTGATTTTAATCAGTAAATTTTTATAGTACTGGCATTTCTTAGCAAGAGACTATAAAAATTGTTAAATTCTAGGCCTGTGATTGGAACCCTTGTAAATTTTCATTTATACAGTAGATTATATGTAGGCATTGAAATAAAGCATAATTTAGATACATCTGAATACCTGGAAGTTAAAGTTTTCAGCTGTTTATGGCTCACAGATTGAGAGAACTTTATACATTTACGTTTATCATGAATTGTAATCCATCAGATCCAGTGTTTGGTTTCGTTCATTCAGTGCTAAATGCATTAGATATGAGATGATGGTAAAGCATGGATAACCATGATTTGTTAGATTGGGCTGCTGTGCTCAAGCTTCCCTGCCCTACCCTACCCCCCCCCCTCCCCTCATATTCATCCCACTTATTGCTGGAATATTTTTTAATTATTTGTACTAGTCCATTCATTCCTGGTTCAAAATTTCAGAATTTTTTCTTTTTTCCACTATTTCAAATTAGAAGTTTGTGTTAAACTATAAATACATGATGTGTATATGCAGGTGAGTATATGCAGCATTTGATGTATAATGTACACTAATGTATAAGAGTCAAAGCTATGTGCAGACCAGTGAGGAAAATGTGCAATTGGCTTAGCTTCACTTTTGCACTTTTGTCTCAGTTGAACTTGTTCCGATAACTTAAATCATGTTAAATGTTAATCATGATATGCAAATTTTTCAAGAAGACCAAATACTGGATAGTTGCCCATAATAAAATTTGTCTTTTAACCATCAGTTTGGTCGAGTTTTCTTTCTTGATAAAGTCCCCAATTTCAGTCCTGCTATGACATAACTACTGTCCTGTGCTTTAATGCCATGCTCTTACAGTAAGTATTCTCATATGAAATGGTGAGCTTGATGAATCCCTCGCTTTGGTGAAACACTCACAAGTATCATGTTGTCTCACAGTTAGTTCTCTGTTGCTATAATTTGCTCTTGGTAAATATAGTTTGGTCAAATCAGTTTGTGATGGAGCTAAATATATGTACAATATATGTACAATATATGTATAATATATCTACAATAAAATAATCTTGAACAATACAAACACTTGTCAGTCAGAAGAGAGTTTATACTCTTGTGTTGGGGGACTGGAATAAACACACTCTTGACCCGTGTCATCAATGGGTCAATAGTCATAAAGTCTCAATGGTCTCTAAATGCCTTATTCTGTTTGATATATTAGATGATGTTAGGGAAGTGAATAAACAAAGCCATTATAAAATCTTTTAAATTTAGTTTTTGTTGCAGAACTGATTTGTTAGCTCAATTAGGTCAAAGAAAGTGTCTGGTCCATGTCTTCATAGCATATCTATGTGACTGTGTTCCATACAGGAAGAAATAATGATCATTTCTAATATGACCTTTGAACCCTGCACAAATGTGGCTCTATGTTGCTCTTTTGATTACAGAGCACTACCCACTGTGCTACAGTAACTGTTGAGAAAAACTTGACCTCTTAGAAAGTTTGAGGAAATGACCAGATGTGGGAACCAGCTTACTGTGTCTGAATTCGTTTAGGGAGTGGTATTGTTTGCAATGCATGGTATTACAAATTCCCCAACTTGAAATTAACACTCTTTCTACAAGCCCTCCCTACCCCCATCATGTACCCACCAGTCTATCAATCCTGGTGTTGTTGATTCCTTGCCCGAGGCAGAAGGGATTTATGCGATGTTGATGGCAATTGTGTGGATATATGTGTTAACTGTGACACATTTTACTTAATGAGTACATGGTGGTTCAACTCCATACTTGGTACGAGGAAGAATCTTAATGAGCGAAGGACCTTAATTACACCTGCTGTAGTTAAATGTCATTTGAGGTCACCAAAGGTCAATGTCTCAAAAGCTTGTTACTTCAAAAGCGAAGCTTGAATGAACGTCAAAGTCAGTATGTGACTCCAACTTTGAGAGTACAAAATCCCTATCACTTTTCATAAAGTTCAAAAGGGTATTGGAGGTCACCCATTGGTAAAATTCTAAAACCTTGTAATAGAAATAACTCCAAGGGTAAAGCTTGCATGAACTTTATACCCTACATTACACTTAATGTCCATATGGTGTATTTGAAACTATGTGTAGGTCACAAAATAGCAGCCAGTATTTCACCCTGTAGGACTTAACTGTATGTATTACCCAGTCAGTTTAATACTACTGACAAATCAATACTAAACTTTAAGTATTACCAAGTTCTTACCAAACTGCAAGTGTACCCAGTTAGGCTTAGGCTAACACCTCAAGGCGGTCAGATATAGGTATAAAGTAGGCCTAATAGTGTAACTGCATTTAGGAAGGTGAAATTAGCAGAAGACTAAATTACCAATTAGCTCCAGAAAAACAATGAAAAAGTGTTTGACCACTACTTGAGTCCAGTCAACATACTAGCTGCATCAACTAAATCAGGTGGCCAATTTAATATTTTCCCATGCCCATGCATAGTAACCCATGCTCATTGCTACCAAAAATTCTCCCTTAATGATGTTTGCATGGATATTTATCCTAGCTGGTACTTTTAATGTTTGGTAGTTATACAACAATCATTCATGTTTTGGTTTTGATGATAATCGTAACATTTGTAGTCATGCAGGTGGATGTGTGTGTGCGTGTGATGCCTTGCTTATAAACATGATGTCTCAAGAAGGGAAGCTTGGACAATCTCATATTAAGTGTGTAGGAGTACCACATTGAGTAGAAGCCTATTGTTTTTGTGGAGGTCAAAGGTCATTTGGTGTTACCAGGAGTCAAATTGTGAATCCTTGTAAACACAATATCTTAGGAAGGGAAGCTTGTACCAATCTCTTTTGTAGTATGTAATTGTGACACGTTAAGTACAAGATGCATATTGTTTTCTGTTGAGGTCAAATGTCATTTGGAGTCAAATTGTGGAAACCTTGTTTTATAATCTATCGTATCTTCCACCGACCAGCCTATATGATAACAATTGCGTTATGCCTCAGAATAGTAAAGGATGTTGGCAATTGGGAATAAGCTGAAGGGCACCTGTAGATATGAATCAAGAAGTCTAGACCAAATCTCCATTGAGTTAAGTGTGTCGCTACCTTACGTCCCTGCATACATGCCTGTGCACAAGGTGTGTAATGAAATGTTGTACTGTTTGTACATGCTATGTATTGGAATGGAAGATATCATTGTAAATAATCGGTATCATATTTTTCCTTCGTTGAAAATACTTTAAAAGAATTGTTCTTGAGATTTCAGGCAAAAAGTTTCAAGTTCTGCATCAAACGTAATCAAACCTCTTCTGTGAAGTATGTCAGTCCAGACTAAGTGTTCATGTTTGTCTTGGTAAAAAAAAAGACTTTCTCAGAATTTGAAGTAAGTTTGAAGTATCTTTGTATGACTTTCATACAAAAAGTAACAAAACTATTACTTTAAGTCTAAATTTGATGACAAGAGAAATTCTGCTTTTGCATGCAACCTGTATGTAATGGTGAGGCTGTGTATTTTTAATGTTTTCACGATGACTGGTAATGTTTTGATTTCTGCTCTTTTCAGAGGGGATCAAATTGAATGTGTCAAGAACTTTGACCTGTGCCCAACGGAGGACCCAGCTTGCAGTGAGGATGTACTTCAACAATATGCATATGCTGCCATCTCTCTGCCAAGTATGCCTTATATCTCATCACCGATTCGACTCCTAACGATAGACATCAATAAACCACCTTTTAGCCAAGTCACTTTTCGACTTATTGCTGGTAATGAGAGAGGTTACTTCACTGTACAGAGGCGCCCAGTCCATTCTGGCAAAGTTAGAGGTAAGTCACTTTTAGACCTATTGCTGGTAATGAGAGAGGTTACTTCACTCAGTGTACAGAGGTGCCCAGTCCATTCTGACAAAGTAAGAGGTAAGTCACGTTTAGACTTATTGCTGGTAATGAGAGAGGTTGCTTCACTGTATAGAGGCGCTCAGTCCATTCTGACAAAGTAAGAGGTAAGTCACTTTTCGACTTAAGCTGGTAAATGATAGAGATTACTTCACTCAGTGTATAGAGGCGCTCAGTCCATTCTGACAAAGTAAAAGGTAAGTTACGTTTAGACTTGAGCTAGTAATGGCGGTGGTTGCTTCATTGTACAGATGCACCCAATCCATACTGTAAGAGGTTAGTTGATTGCAATTGGTAATGAGATGGGCTACCTCATTCTACTATACATGTACCAATTGAATTTTATGAGATATCGTATCACTCACTGTTTGGTATTGGTAGTTAATGGGGCTGTTCCAATGATCCGAAGCTTGAAAGCTGCAACCCATAATCAGTAGGACTCTTCTTTTATTCAATGCCATATGTGTGAGAATGTTTTCTGTTTTCCTTTGCAGCCAATGTTTCTCTCATCCAAGCTATTAATGGGCCATATTCCACGGATCTATACCTGGAGATCAGTACCATAAAGAGCCAGAAAGTGACTTCCAAATCAGTCATTATCATAAACATTGATATTGGTGCTTACGTTTGGTAGAAGCTACTTGTTCATGTACCACCAAATGATGCTACAATTACATCTGGTGTTTCAGTTCACCGTGAGAGTGATCAGAACTAAAGGTATTTTACCAAGGAGTGATGAAAGTATCAGAGTAATTATGCTCTGCATATTCAAGGATTCGGTCCATCCAAGTCACAAAATAATAAAGCTTTTGTACAATATTATTTTATATGTTGCTTCCTTGTATTTGACAATGTTGCAAGTTTAACATGTACATTTAAAATTATGAAAAAGTTAAGGGATTTGCCTTTTGATCTATCAAAATGAATGTCAGGTGAACCAACAACAATAACACGAGTCAAATCTAACCTGTGTGTTTGTTTTATCATTAGCAATTATGTTTTATTGGTTGGTGGGGAGGATAGGGGTGTACAAATAGTTATAATTGGTTGATGGGGAGGGTAGGGGTGTGCAATTATGTTTTATTGGTTGGTGGGGAGGGTAGGGGTGGGCAAATATTAATTGGTTAGTGGGGAGGGTAGGGGTGTGCAATTATTTTTTTAATTGGTTGGCGGGGAGGGTAGGGGTGTAAAAATAGTTTTAATTGGTTGGTGGGGAGGGTAGGGGTGTACAAATAGTCTAAAGAGAGTTGTCTGGAGATGTTGCATTTAGAATGTTAACACTGAACTAACAATAAAGTGTACATTATCACAAAACACATTGTTAACATGTTGTTGTGGTATCAGCATTAACTTAATGTCAATCATATACTTGAAGTGGTGAAAAAAAAAAAGATTTTGTCATGAAGATTTGCTAATATCAAGATTGATGCATCGTCAATCAGTGAATTACTGAGGAAGTTGAACATGCTTCATCATACTTTCAAAATGATCCCAAAATAAAATAGTGCTTTTAATAATGAAAATCATGTTGTGAAGAGTTTTGCCATATTTCTTGCCACTGTTGCTACGAGAAGACAGTACCTGATATGGGATAAGATGAAATTTCAATTAAACTCAGAGATCCCCTGTTTCATCATACAATGTAATCTTGCACTTAATCATCAACATATCAAATTCAGAAGTATGCATGCCCAGAGTCACTGTTGTGATTTGAAAACAGAAGGATAGTTTATTTTGGTTTGTGTGTTTGTGTGTTTGGTTAGATTGTAATAATTGTATTATTGACATCCTTATCATTTATTAATATAGGATATCGGTACCTTACATCTCTAGTCCATGAACAACCTGGAAACACACACACTGCACTAATAGAGCACATTTTTCTCAAAATGTTTCCATTAACTGGTGACACTGGGTAATATTTAGATTTAACTCATTGCTAGGGAAGTAATATTAGTTAATTAATCTTAATCTTAATAAAAATTAAGCTGAAATTAAAACATATACTAGTCTTGCAAAATTGTATTTATGAAAGAGTTGGTATTTTTCACTTATTTTAGTCGATGCAATTACTAATTTGCTACAGCTAAATTACCCCCCCCCCCCACCCCCACATTAATTATGCTTCATTTTGAAAAAGCTTAACAGGTGAATGTAACAACAGTCATTTGTATTTTAACATATTAAAATAACTCATTCAAAAATGAAACAGAAGAACATAACTTCTGCTTGTTTATTATGATATGAAGTATTGGTTATGTAATCCAGTATAGAAACTAATTGATGAAGGAGGAAACAAGAGTTCGATTTACCCTTCTGAGGAGTTCTGGGAGCCAAAACTCGATGTCGTCACTCCTTCGTAAAATATACAGTAAAAATGAAGAGAAAACAGCCATTTCAAGAAGGAGATACACAAAAAAGAAATTGGTTCCCAGCTTCATTGTTTTGTTTTCTCTTCATGTATCCTTGACAACGTCGAGTTAATGATTTTCCTATTCTTCTCAGTTACTTGTTACGGTGTGCCAGTTGGATTCCTGACACTGATTTATATTTGTATTTAATATTTCATGCAAGAAATGTAATTATTTGTTGTTGCAGTAATAAAAGTTTTATAGTTAATAAAACTTGCAGTAAGGTAAGTTGGGTAGTGACTGGATGGTACTTCATATACATTTCTTATTCCTTATTTGAATTCTATATTCATGTTTTTTACTGCTCAATTATATGACTGGATGGTACTTCATATACATTTCTTATTCCTTATTTGAATTCTATATTCATGTTTTTTACTGCTCAATTATTTTATGATAATTCCCCGAATGGTGATTCAGTCTTGAGATAACATTGAAAAATTGTCTTCCTGGAATTGGTTCAAGGTAAAAACTGTACAAAAGTAGCCAAAATTGCAAATTCTTTGGCCTGTCTCCTCCAAATAATTAAATAAGAAAGTGCATAACATGTTTTTGTGATTCAACATTTTGAGAAGACAAGGTTGGGCCTTCATAGAATTTCATGTTTATCTGATGATTTCTGCAATGTGAAATCATCTCCACAATTGATTTCTTATATTGATTGATTTCTGATATTGCAAAAATGAAAGGAACACATTTGAATATTAGTCTTGTATCGACTTTTCAGCTCATCATTTTTATTTAGAAAGAGAAGCAGCTGCATTTGCATATGCAAAGTAAAATACATATTCATTGTTGATATGCTGTGTTATTACACATGAACACAATTCATTTGAATGAAATGACCTATGATATGTGGTAAAGCAAAAAGAAAACACGAAATGATTAAAATGGGGACCCAAGAGTTAGCAGAGGTGAGAAAAATTATTAAATTTTATAATATAATAATGTCTGTAATATTCACCGATGGTATAATGTATTGGTACAACAGTATTTTACTTCAATGTACTATTATGATTATTATTTGTATTTCTCTTCTAACATTACTGTGACTTGAACAGTGGCACTCATAGCAACCACATGTTTGCTTAATATAACCATCATTTGCAAGGTATTGAATTATCTAAATATATTCGTTTTACCAAACATTTTCAAGTTTTTCCTCTCCTTTTTTGCAAGTAGAAACAGAATTTGTCTTCAGAAAAGGATTTGACTGTTGAGAGATATAGTCGGCTTGGGAATAAAATTCTGCAAATGAACATACAGAAAACTGTCATTGAGATTTATATTGTTGTCTTAAGGTTGCAATTACTCATACAGCTTTCAATAAAGCTTGAATTACTTTTAAACAATAAACTTAAATGAAATGAAACAAGTATTTGCTTTGTAAGAAGTCAAAAAGCACATCTGGGATAACAATAAATAAGACATCTACATCAGGCTCACTTATATCAAATGCCTAAGAGTGAAGAAAAGCATAAAATGAAGAGTAGAAAATTTCAACAGAGTACATCTCTGGATGTGCTGGAGAAACTTTCCAGAGAAAGTTCACTTTGTTTTATTTAACTTTACGTCATATCAGAGGAATCAGCTGTATCATGATGGCTTGCAATCCATAACCTTTATCATAAAGAACCAGGTACAGTCAATAAATCATTACCATTGAAAGGTATTGTTGGCTAAAATGCTGCATTGTTTTAATCTCTTCAGTTTAGTCATGTCACAAATTGAAAAGTTCTGTCATATAAGTTATTACACTGCTGATAATTCCCAGTTCCAACATTGGTGTTGATGTCTAACACCATTATGGTTGCATCCTGATAGCACCATCCAGCCTTATAACTTCACCGTTCATCATTGGGTTCTCCACGATGGCTTGGACTAAGTGTGCATATTCGTCTGGTTGGCCCAACCTCTGAGGAAATGGCACCATCCTGGCAAGAAATGTTCTGACCTTATCCGGCAGTGAAGCTAGGAGAGGCGTATCATACAGACCTAAACAAGAAGAAAATTGACTTTACCATCAATAAGCCGTCATGTTAAAATTTAAAAACCTATAATCATGTAAGCTATGTAAACAAAATCATGCGAGAAAAGAAATGAACTGCAAGTAGAATACATGCCAAAGCTTTCCAAAGGTCTGCACACAAAACCAGTATTTAAGTAAAGGTATACCCAATTATCTAGGAGTGTACATAACAGTTTGATAGCATTATTGATGCTGGAGTTAATTACTGACAACAGAACAATAATGAAAAGATTACTATCAACTTTAACAATAACTTAAGTCAAGAGGTCATGCATGGAATTACACAACAAAATTTGACTGAAGATTACTTAACATTTTCTTCGTTCCATGATTACTTACCTGGTGCTATAGTGTTGACTCTGATACCCTGAGATGATAAATCTCTGGCTGCTGGTAAGGTCATCCCTACTATGGCTCCTTTGGAAGCTGAATAGGCTACTTGACCGATCTGACCATCAAAGGCTGCCACGCTGGCCGTGTTAACAATCACTCCCCTCTGACCATCACTATTGGGATCGTTCTTCCCCATAGCTCCTGCAGAAAGTCTGATTACATTAAAAGAACCCACTGTATTAACCTGTAACGAAAAGGTCAAGCAGGATGTATGGTTACTTCCCAATCTGCAATGATTTGGCAAACTTTCTGCAATCTCCTTACAGATCTAACATGATATAACACAAGTAGTCCTTCATTTACCTGACAGCAGGAGTAACATATCCTCAGTATCTCACAGTTAATCTAATTGACTCCACTATCTCTAGGCTATGCAAATACCAATATCTCCTTTGGTAAATACTTAGAACTGTGGCATTTAGCAATGTTTGCAGAACAATGAGATTAATAGAACTTACTAGTGCAGTAAACAATATATCGCCAGACTTGTACTAGGTCTTGTACTACTGCAGGGAATCTCTCTTAAATGTTTGCATCTTGCATAGCAATAGTATGAATTTTGTGAAATTTGTCACATTTGATGATATTACAAAATATTCTGTACTAAAGTAGGTACAATTCCTTACAATGTTGTAGGAATTTGATCATTTTACTCGAATTCTGTACTTGTAACCTAATGACAAAGAATATGTAGAGTTGTTTCTATACTCTCACCATCAGAACATTCTGGAAGGCATCCAATGGGTGTGGTTTATCTTTATTGAAGTTGTACGTCTTGACTGCAATTCCTATTCCAGCACAATTAACAGCCACATCAAGACGTCCAAAGGAAGACACAGCGAGATCAACGGCTTTGCCAACATCTTCAGCAGATGTCACCTGTAGATAGACAGGTCACAAAAATAACTCTTAAAATCATAACTAACTGTTACAGCAAAATACATAATAAGGAAAATAATAAGTAAAGAGAAATAAATAAAAAACCAAATCAATCTAACATGTTATCATAGCCAAAACTGATTTTTCTCTCATGAAAGTAAGACTGCTGGTTGTCCCTCATACAACCTGGGCTAACTGTTATGGTTGTCCACACATCAACATCGATAAAAACATAGTTTTTAAATTTTTAATTAATGTATAATTTTGTTTTCAATTTTAAATTAATGTATAAGGAACAGTTCCTTTATTGTTTCAAAACTGGTTACACTTTCAGCGAATAGTTTATTGGTATCTCATAACAAAATCAGCAAATTGCTACATAACTGTCAAGATGTTGAGCACCTTTTTTCTGCATAACCTCAAAACTTCAACACAAATTTTTTCGCTCAAAATTATTCCACAACTTTGGGCAATTGTAAGGGGTGAGGGGCTTCGACAAGAAATTGAATATTCAAAATGAACAATTCTTGGAAATGATCCGTGTTGCATTCAAAATAAAGATTTTCAATTTTTTAATACTATGATCAAATCTGACTGAGAACCAGTAAAGAAAATGTTGTGAAAAGATGTGGGGGGGGGGGGCAGTGCTTACTGTCATCATAAACCTCTTGTCATGGAAGCTAGAATTAAATAACCAGACAACCAAAAAGAAACTAACCAAAGGCTAATGACCCACTAAATCTGTTATTAGTTCAAGGTGCATGTATTAAAAGAAAAACAATAGCTGACTAGCAATGCCCCCAAAAATGCTCTGAAAAATGTTTTGTTCATTTAAAACAAAGGTTAGGATTTTGTACACCATTTCCATGGTTACATACATTAGCTGGAGCAAATTTGCAGTCGTCACCAAGGCTCTTGGCAACCTCTTCTCCCTGCGATGATGGCAGATCCACTAAAATGACCCTTGCTCCTTGGCGTACAAATCTTTCAGCGGTTCCTCTGCCAAGTCCAGAGGCTCCACCAGTAACCAAACCAACGAGGCCCTTCATTTGAAATAAATATATTATAAGGTAAATACTGTATTACTAATTCATGCACAGTAAAAGCAATATTTCAATGTCTCAATACGAAGGTCTAAATACTGAGATATTGACATCTCGTTCTCAATATTTTAATATCTTAATGACAACGATAATTCACCTAAACATATATTGATATCTCGTTGGCACTTTAATAGTTCCGTAGTTGACAATGCGTTCATGTGTAACAGACGATCACAAACTGCACAGTATGAATTTCGCGTAACTGATCAATATGTGTGGATCTGCAATGCATCTGAAAAATCATGGTCTACAGGTATCTTTACTACAACAATACCTTACTGCAGATTGCAAAGCTTCGAAGCAAATACCTTTAGTGATCCAATTGTTGCCATTTTCGGACTGGACAATGACGAAGGTAGCCCTAAGAGATGAAACAGGTACCGTAATTGTTTCACAGACCTTGTTGTGAGTATGGTATTCACAATCAGATAGCGTAGTGCTCACATGTATAAGTTCCTGTATGGTAAAGTAGCACGACGAAGAAGGTAGCAAGTCTTTGCCAAGAAACGGCTGGCCATCACATTCTAACGGTAGTGTTTTCATCGTGTTGAGAGTCGACCCTAAACGTAGCGGGATTTTCGATGAGAAATAACCATAGAAACTATGGAAATAACTTAACGGGTCTCAGAAAAATTCTTATCTGGTACCAGCCCTGTTCCACAACAGATCCGTAAAGTATATTATTAACATTCGTAGTGGAGAAAATATATTTCGAGAGAAAAGTGAAAATGCAATAGAACCGTAACCTGTGTTATATACTAAGTTAACTTAGGCCTATAGCGTATGCTGTATGAACATTTTGCACGTAACGTAGTTAGGCCGAGGGCTAACTTAGGCCTACATGACTTAGGCCTAGGCCAAAGTGTTCCAAAGTAAGGCAACAATACAGTCAGTCTTGGGTAACTTCTAAAATTAAGAGTCGAGTACTGTCGGCCCTATCTCTCAACGACTCCAAGTAGCATCGCAAATCTTTCCGCATTCAAAACATTGAGGAAAAAAGAATTTGGTTGTAGGCTAGCCTAGGTCAGGTAATGTTTTTCTCTGCACACTGTACTTTCCGCTGACAAAAAACGGTGCTTTCTGCACACCAATTTGTCAGTGGAAAACAACATTTTGGCAGCGTAAAATACCCTTTTTTGGGGAGGAACAGAATGGCTTACTGATTAAGGCACATTGAAATGATTGAGGAGCATGGAGAATGATTTGGCTGAAGCAGGATAGAATTTGACTCCGAGACTAGATTCAGGGCTGAAATTTCACGGTCGTCCGATCGCCCGAGACAACTAAAAAATCAAAACTGCATGTTAGGTTGTCCGACGTAAGACTTAATTATTTGTGGAAATCTTTAATTTGCTTGCGTCTAGCGGACACAAACTTTTTTGTTGAGAAACGAATCCCAAGTACACTCTCACAACTATAGTTACAACTATAGGTCATGGAAAACATAACAAAACACATTTTTGAATGAACATCTTTCTTTTTTTTTTACAAAAGACCACAACTTCTTCTGACAAGAATCAAAAGTTCTTCCACTCCTACAGATCATTGAAATTGTTTGGTATGTATGATCCACCTTACCGAGTACAAGAGCCCTATTCTTTTCTGTTAAGGTCAAAAGAGGTCAGTCTTAGAATTTTGTAAGCATGCTCTCAGTAACAAATTAACTTTCCCTGTAGTGGATACTTACCAAAATATATTAATAAGTTATGTAGCACACTGGCTACACATTCAAAATAATCAAAACGCATTTCCTGACCTGCCCCTTGCCCTTAACAACATTAATTTACTGTATTGATTTGTTACTACAGTGTGTATTCATAATACTTAACCTCATACCTGTCCATACTTAGTCTCCCTCCTAGCAACTCTCTCCTAAATTTGCTGCATTACTTGTTTGTTGTACAACAAGTTCTTCATACCACACTTACCTGCCTCCTCACAACAACTGCATTCTCTACCATGTCTAGGTCATTTTTAGGTCAATAGAGTATTTATATAAAGGTTCTTGTGAGTTCAAGTATCCTGAGCTGGTAACAATAGTTTAAAGTTGTTTGCCATCTACTACTTAAGTCTGGAAGGTTTCACGAAGGCAGATGGCTTTCTTGTTTAATTCAAAGTTGAAACAAAGTTTTGTTTTTTTGATAGGAAAGGGAAAAAAAGACATAGAAATAGTAGTTTAATTTTCATTTTAGAAAAAGTTAAAGACAAAACCAAGAAATATGAATAATTTTCTTCACATTAACTGTCCATTAGTATCAGAACAAAATATTTCACACTTATTGTGTTAATAGATGTTATGTTTAGCTTGCTGAACTATGAGATAGGATGACTTTATGGAGAGTTAATGGTTTTCCAACTTCGCACTAAGTAAGAAAATGTGTCCACAGTGTGCATTCACATGTATTGTGACTCTACTGCAAGATGTCATTGATGTGACAATGTAGGAAATAACCTTCCTTCTCTGGCTTCAAACTTGTTTATTATTTGTGTTTCTTTTGCTTCATCAAGTTTTGTACAAAACCAAAGGAGGAAAAGTCTGGTTGCCGGATATGTCTTACGAAAACTTTCCCAACGTAACCCAATCCCCGGAGGTCTCTGGTGCAAGATCCAGGCTAACTGACATTTTACAAAATCTTGTAGAGAAAGCAGAAAAAGCTGATGAAAGGTAAAAAATAGTTAAATTATTATCTTTTATCATGTGAGCTTCTGATTCAAATTCTTAGGGTTGTGCTAAACTGCCATGGAAGGGTTATTCTGGTACAGCAAATAGCACATATAGGGAAAAGCAGAAATGATTTCCATGCTACCTGAAAATCACATTACAACATCTTTCTGTTGACCCAAAATTAGGTTGTTTTAGAGGTGGCTTACATTTGCTTGACAAATCCTCTGTTAGTCCAGCTAGAGAATCACATTCAGTGAACTGTGATGTCATCATGGCACACATTCATCAAAAACTTTACG
Source organism: Apostichopus parvimensis (assembly GCA_000934455.1). NCBI lineage: Eukaryota > Metazoa > Echinodermata > Holothuroidea > Aspidochirotida > Stichopodidae > Apostichopus > Apostichopus parvimensis. The sequence continues at coordinate 55,271 of KN888793.1, read as the reverse complement.
TCGCTTTGAAATAATTTTGCTGTTGTTGACTCTTCAATGGTAGTTTGATCATCGTTTACATAGTTAGCATCAGCTGGAATTGTTTTCCAATCATTATAAGATATGGCAGATCCTTGTCTTCTAGTCAGACTTTTGTTTGTTATAAATAAAAACTCTATTGCTTACCATTTTCTAGGGTTATATGGAAGGTGACTTGGGTGTGATCTTTAATCTCATGTAAGGTTCGTTGATTTATAATGCATGTACCTCTGGCAAAGAAATGACAAATAAAGGTCAGTTTCAATTTTGGGCCAGTTGGATGTATAACTCAGCTCATGGAGCATGGGAATATTTTGTCTTATCGTCTCTGAGTCAGTTCCTGGTCTTATTAAAAATTTGGTGACTAAACACCTTGTGGGACAAAGAGAAACAGGTGTCTGCTGAGGGCGCCCCACAAGCAACCAGTTCATCAGTAAAACAAAGTCTGTCAAGTTTATCCAAAACATTAAACGTGATCGACAAGTATACCAAGTAGACCCAATCAGACTAAAACTTGTGAGAGAGAGACAACCATGGAAATGTCCTACAAACTTAGGCCAGTGTCATATCAACAGAAGAAAGATACAAATGTGACATGTGTTTTTCTGTAATGATATGAAGTTAGGGTATCTAGATATGAAATGTGGTTGGTTTAGAAGTAATGTATTTCTATGGGTGTATGTTTCAATGATGACTAGGATGGTAAACTATTCCTTAAAAGAAGGTAACATTAGTGGATCCCACTTTTAAAGTTCCTTTACCTCAAAATTCTTAACAATGGATAATATATAGAGTCACATGGTAGGCTGTGCCTGCAATGTACAATACCTCCGCACAAATCTGTTGAGTTGAAACTTCAACTAAGGTCAGGCGTCTCTGGTTATTAGCTTTTGTTATCATCATAAGTCATCATCTAGAATCTATGAAAACACAGTGTCTTAAAACATGTGTGTTAATGCCATGATTGGCATGTAGCCTCTCAACAAGAAGGCAGGTTGATTTAAGTGAGAGAGCATTAGATGATTTGATGTTACCAGACAAAAGAAAACAAATAATTTTAAAGACACTATCTCAAGAAATATAACTTTAGTCAAATGTATGTCCCAGGTCACATGGTATGTTGGAAATATCTCATTTCAAAACTTTAACAAACATTTTATGCATGAAGAGTGTCAACATTTATTCTTCTTATGATATCAGTTTTGCAAGGTTTTCAATTTTTTTATATTTGCTTACCTGCATATTTTGATCTCATATTCTCAAATGGTACTATGATTTGGTCTTAGTGTGTGTAAGATTGCCCCCCCCCCCTCCCCCATAGTATTTACTTATTGTGCTAGCATATTTTGTATATTGGTCACATATCACTTCTTGATTTATGATTTTTTTCAACTGTGAAGTAATTTTTACAGTGATTACTGATGATTGCTATTGTTTTTGTTTCTTACAGTATTCTTGCTGAGGAATTGGAAAGCCCTAAAACACCAGAAGAGGACAGGTAAGATGAGTTGTACCCTCTAAACAGCAGCAAATTTACATATCATTAAATAATTGTCAGTCACATATGTCCAGCAACTTGTGTATTGTGTAGCTGCACATGAGTTCAGAAACCTTGAAGATCAGAGTCAGACTTGAAGCCATGGGTGTAAACTGTATAGAATGTAACATTATATATTCTAATATAAAACATGGCAAGGAATCACAAAGCCTTTTGGCTTTCTGGTTATCTCCTTGAATTTCTACAGCAAAGTTGGTGTTCTTGAAGGACAAGGATCTAAAAGCAGCAAGAAGCATTCCAGATCCAGCCGAAAGCGGAAGAAAGATTATGTCGAGAGTTCAACAGAGCATACATTTCTTGATAAGGGGAAATATCAGCGTATGTATAAATTCTGTCTCATAAGACTCTAAGTAATAATATAAATAATTTTAGTGGAATCTGGTTAACCAAATATGCAATAATCAATGTGTGTTGGTTCTTAGTATTGCAATGTTGGTGTAGTCCACAACAGATCAGTATCTTGATCAAACCGAAGGCTGATATTGAATTTAAATATAAAGTGCATCATAGGCTGCTTAAAATGTAGTAGATCAGTAGATTATTCAATTTAAATATAAAGTATACAGTAGGCTGCTTAAAATGTAGCAGATCAGTAGATTAATGAATTTATATCTAAAGTATACAGCAGGCTGCTTAAAATGTAGCTATGATATTTGTATCTGCTAAGAGATAGTTACTTGAGTCGTTAACGTACTTGAAGAAAAACAGGCTTCCACAGCATGTTCAAAATCCTTTATGATTGGGGACCATTTGGACTATTCAAAAGTGATACACCTGTTTGCAATGCTCAAGCTGGAATGATGCATTTACCAGTTTTTTGTTGATCAAATCCAGGATAGTCTTATTGTGATCCATTGCAATCTTATTTTGAGTAATACTTGGTATATTTGGTACAATTATCATGAATAGACCACAAACACCAAAAAAGCTCCTTATAACAGAAAGCATTTCTGTCTGCATATGACTTCATGCCTCAATTTCAGCATGGTAAGTGATTAAACAAACCACTTGAACAAAACTTAGTATTTCACAGTATTCAATCAGATGATTTTAATCCTCTCATCTTCAGATTCATTCGTCATGAAACTATTTGATAGACAGGTCGAACTTGCCCAGTTCAAAGCCTCATCACCACTCTACCCTGTCTGTCGAGAGTGGATGAATAACCAGCCTCTCAAGAAAAGAAATAGCCGAACCAGAACTCCCTCACCTGAGCCCACTCCTGAAGATGAAAGTGCTGATCCAGTAAGTAGCTTGTAATTGATCTTGCAAAGATAGGAATAGAAGAAGAAAAAGAGACATGTTTTGTAGAATGGTCTTTTCTCATCACAAATGTATGCAAGATGGGCATATAAGTGCGTAGATCCAAAGTTTTCTTTTAAAGAAACCACTGCATTTTGTATGAGAGAAAATTCAAGCCTTTAAAACTGCCGCGCGAAATATGAACACTTAAATGATCCCTCTTGATCTCTGGCCAGGTTTGGACTAGGCACCTCAACATTGCTAAATTTGAACACTTAAATGATCCCTC
>KN888793.1:22373-32469 GCA_000934455.1 Apostichopus parvimensis | reverse complement strand
TAACTACCTGATTATTTCACATCCACACCTTTCCATGTGTCGTCTCTGGTATATTGTAAACGAAAATGGATAGGCATAATATCCATGTCTATGGAATAATGCCACACTTTATGAAACAAGTCCAGTATAGTGACCAATTTAAAGAGAGAAGAAACAAAATTATTTGTGGTTTCACAAGCAGGATTTCTCAAATTTCATTCATCTAGAAATGCAAGACTAGCTTCTTATAATCATCAGAATCATTTGTAAATCTTGAATGACGCTCTCTGACTTTTGCTATCAATCATGCTGTACTATTAGTTCTTTTTTCTTTGTAAGATATCATGGGCACAGAATTCTATCCTATTTGTCTAATCTCTGCCAAAGGATTCCCTTTTTCCATCCTTCATCAAGACCTTTTTTAATGAAGCTATTTAGAGCGCCTATGTATAAAGTACACTCTAGTGAACTTTTACTTTACAGCAACCTGCCATGACTAGTTGTTAAGAGACAACAGAACCATCCACTTCAACCCTTTCATTTCCTTAACTGGAAGAAACTTTGGACCTCTTCATACAATTCATCAACATAGTTCACTACCTCATCACAAAAACTGTCCAAAAGATAAAATGAGAGTCCAGTTTATATTGACCAATATTATTGAGTGAATAAAGTTGTTTAGATTTAAAACACACCAAAGCAAAATGTTGAGTTCCTGAAGATTTGACCATTTCTAGACAGAGTTTTGATTTATATGACATAATTGGCACAGCTCAAACTTAAGGGAATCTATCATTTTCTTTCCATTTTCCCAGAACAGGAATAAACAATGACGTACCTCAATTTCCACAAATGAAACCTCTTATACTCTAACAATACTATTAATTCAACACATTTTAGTTCAAATCAACTCTACCATATATAACAAAAAGACTTGAACTATTTAAAAAAAAAAAAATGGTTTTCTTGTGTTTGATGGAAATGTAAACCAAATCAAGTGTGGTTGTGTGTCTTGCAGTGAAAAAACAGTAAGAGGAAAATTATAATTTTAACTCAGTGTCCTTCTTTGATGGTTCTCTACCCGTGCACAGTGATTGCACTCATGCTGATGGTTGTAACTCTTGTTGCCATGGAGATGCACTCAAGGGGCCATAGTTCTCACCTTCACTCAGCTGCCGACAAAGTTCCAATAGTAGTATTTGGTAATGATGATGTTAATGGATATTGATGGACACTGTGACTGGTTACAAGCAGCAACTGAGGTTCTCTATAGATCTGTATGCAGTCCATTCTGATAGTAAGTTCCACCACTTTTCAGATGTATTGTATGGTGTGAGTGCCAACAGTAATTCTAAGTTCAGTAGTATGGATGGTACCTGACCGAGTGAGGCACCTGTAAAGGTCTACTCGGAGCTTGCTGTGACTAGAGAAAAGAAAACCATCAACTACTATTAGCCTCTTGTAAATTGTACTGAACATTAAACTTGCAGTTAAAGCCTCTAAAATGTGGGATGCATATATCTCTACTCTTTAAAATAATTTCCTCAAATGAAAATACAATAAGGAGAGACAATGGAGTGAGAATAATGAATGATGGATTCCCAAAATAGTCTGTTGACCTCAGAGGTCAAATATGATTATTTTGTTATTGTATGACTATTTTATTAATGGGTCAAACTGTGCTAAAGATCAAATATGGTCACCTATTTTCAAGATACTAAACAAAATAAGTGAGGTTTATCTGATGCTTGAAATCTAGGGAATAAGTTGGTGAGTGGGGCGTTTAGTGTACTTAAATATCAGGTAAATACTGATGAATATAAATTGGACCAACTTACAAAGCTGTGATACATCAAGTAAATTCAGTTCTAGGCTACATATGCACTGCCTCTCATTTAGCTTTGTTACTGGGGCAAGTACCTTAACACTGTCAATGCTTGCGATGGCCAAATTTGTAGTATATAATAAATATTTACTATAAAAACCAACACTCAGTTATGGGACCTCTTGCAAGGAATTTTTTCTAGGCAAATACTCCGTGACAGAAGTCAACATTACTATTTTTGACATGATGCATTTTCCAACACACTGTCTGTTAAACATGAAAGATAAAATTTGGATCTTCTATTTGAAGAATTTGTCAACTAAATACACAAAGAAATATGGCAAGTCATACCATTGATAAATGTTTTCCCAAAGTGACTGACATTGGACCCAAACTATCTCAAGTAATCACTAAAGTCTGCAAATAGCTAATAGCATATTTTGAACCAGAGTTAACCTTGTTACTTCTAGAGGCTTCCAAAGCAAAGCAACTCCTTCATAATACATCCACTCACCTGTAAGGTGTATACCATTTCATCTAGCTCTAAGAGTTGTTGGATGTCATTGGTGTCTGCGGCCAGCTTCAGTATGTTGATATCTAGGGTCTTAGCTCTACTTTTCTTGGCATTCGTCACTTTATCAGGTGTTGATTCTGGTTCACATTCTTCGGCATTCTTCAACAAGCTTTCCTGGTGCTTCAAATCCCCCATGGACTTAAACCTCCCTTGGGCTGTGTTAAGAGCTGAAAAAATGTCCTTTGGTGGTGAATTCCTCCTGATTTTGGGTGACAAAAAAGTGTGGTCCCACATGAGCTGGTTCATATTTGGCTGTTTCAAGCGTCGCCAATGAACGAGCCGAGAGGAATCAATCTGTGAAGGCACATATGGATGAAAACGCCTGCTTGGTCTTGTGGTTGATGTTTTGCTCTTTCCCGATGATGAGGATGATGAAGAAGGTAACTGCTTGTCTTTCCCTTTGCTTTCAGATGTCACTATTCTAGCTGGCTTTTTATCAACCTGTTTAACAATTTCTACTTTCCTGATATTTCCAGGCACTTTCCTCTCTGCTTGGCTCTCTTCATTCCCTTTTATACTACTCACACCTGTACCTTCTGTTGCCTTCCTTGTTAAGTTAGTTTCTACTGAAATGCATTCCTTGTTTTGTTTATCTCCAACAGCTGCTTCGTTCCTCTCTTTCTTCTGTGTATCACTCACAACCACTCCAACCAAACTTTCTATCCTTCGTGTATCAGTGAGCTTAACTACACTTCCTTGTGTGCCACTTTGATATTTTTCTTCCTCACACAATTTCCTCTCTTTGTGCTCTACCTTTGAAGAATCCTCTTGCCTCTTATCTCTATACTCTTGGAGGCCTGTAATTTCCGCTCCCAGCTTCGCTTCTGTTGCAGTTGTAAGGTCATCGGGTGGTGCTGCTGCTTTAGATCCTATTCCGACTTGCCCAGATGTTTGGTAAACTTGATTTGAAACAGCTGCTTTTGGGAGGGGAACTACGATTGAAGACTTTAATATGACAGGTGAGAGACCAACTTCATCCACCACTGTCCAACTATTGGTTCTAGTTGGGGTCTTAAGCTGGCCAGAATTGAATTCACTTAACCTCTGGTTACTGACAGGAGACTTATCTTTGATGATCGCATCCTCTTTCAAACCGTCTGTTGTCTTACATTGAGCATCTTGCCCAGTTTTATCCGCACAATTGTCTCTCTTCAAGTCGCTTACTCGATTCCCAATTGTGGAAGACGTATCAGTAACATCTTTACTACCTTTCTTTGTATTTCTTAGCTCTGTCTTTAGACGTTGCAACTGAACAACCGCAGTTTTCAAGTTGATCTTCACAGTCCTTAGGTTTTGATCTACAGATGCAATCATGGACAAGGGTTTGACGTCTTTCTTTGTCTTGGTGTCTTGATCCTTTCCTTTTGTTCCAAGTTTAGGGATTTGAAAGCCTCTAACTGGCATGCTGGGAAGAAATGCTAGCTTCATCTTCTTTGCTGCAAGGGGAGAGGATGTTCCACATTTCCTTTTCTGCAGATTGTCAACCCCTTTGAGAGTTTTGGGGGAAATATTCATTGCTCTCTGACCTTTGCCTTTCTTGCTGGGTGATCCGAAAGTCACAAATCTTTTTGTTTCTTTTACATGAATACCTTCCCCAACACCAGATTTCTCATTCGTTCCATGGAGTACTTTCAGTTTGGGCTTTACTTTATTGGGGAGCAGTTGTTTAGTAATAGCAACTCTCCTTCTGGTAGTGGTCTGTTTGTCAACATCTAACTCACTATTGAAGATCTTGCTTTTCTTTTTCTTCTTAATTTTCTTCTTGGGAGGCTTTTCAATTGTGTTTTTTATTGACTTTGATGATAATTCACTCTTTGAACCAACCATTAAAGCAGTCACTGCTTCATCTGATGTTTCCCTAAAAGAATAATCTCTGATGGGTGGAGGCGCTTCCTTGGTTCTTCCACCACTGTCTGCCTTGGCAAACAACTGGCTCCCTTTGTCATTAGCAACAAAAGTCTTGGATTTAAGCTCATCTCCACCACTGTTTGTCATATCCTTGACAATTACTTTTCTTGGTGGTTCATCACATGTTTGTTCATCAGATTTTCTCATCACAAGTCCTGATAGTGAATTGCCATTGAGGGTCTCAGAACATTTCACTACATTATCTGTGTCAATTTGATCTTCTTCAGCCTTGAAACTGTCCAACGAATCCTCAAACATTAGGAATTCATCAATTGAATCATCATCTCCGAGAGACAAAATGTCATCATCCCCAGCCACTGCAAGTCCATCCAGCTCCTGGTTGGCATTTTCTTTGGTAGTCTCTGATTGGTCATTTTCAAGAGAAGCGACATTGTCATCATATATTGAACTTCCATCAGACTTGAGGACTGGTGGACAATCATCTTTTGTCTGATGGGGATCATTTGAGAGTAGTAACCCATTCATTGTTGCAACAGCTACTGTATCATATGAGCTTGTAGATGGCATACAGGTCTCTGTCTTTGTTATAGTATAGTTTATATCATGTTTTATCATGACTTCAACATTCTCCTGCATACTTTTATCTTCAATGGATGTACAAATAGGTTCAGCAGAACTATGCATATAACATACTTCTTCTGTTTTCAATCCAACGTTATCAAAGTGAGCATCTTTCACAAGTGTAGACACATCAGCGTTACAATGTTGCAGTATATTACCACTGGAAACAATCTTGTCAACATTTTCTATGATACCAGTCTTTTCTTCAATAACAACTCCTTGGGTCTGATTATTCATTTGTCCACTTGATGTATCCACTTTGCTAACACTTTCATTGACCACAAGTGATTTGTAGGCTGTAGCACAACCATGCAAAGGATCACATTTCTTCATGCTGAACTCATCTGTGTAAGATGAACTCTCCTTATGAACAAATTCCTCAACTGGTTGTTTAATTGGACAAGGAGTGCTTTCATTTGTCATAACATTGGCTTCACATTTGGCAAAGTGCTTTGATGACAAGCTGTCCGATCTAGTCATATGTGAATTGTAGGAAAGCCCTGAATTGTCAAGTCCAGTAGTAACTTTCTTTGTCTTGAGAACTAACAGTGATTCTGGAGCTGATTCCACTTGAAAACCATCGCATGAAGAAACTTCACCATCATTAATACCAATATTTTGTGATAAATTCTCTCCTAACAGGTTTGACACCTCAGAGGCGCTATGAGTAGGAATGCTACCAATGTTCACCTGTTTTTCAGAGCTAACATTAACACACGTCTTGTCTTCACATACACCCATACAGATTAAACAAGGTTTGTACTGTCCCTTAAAGTTCACATTATCTCTTTGATCTGCATAATTTGCATGTGAACATTTCTTTGGTGATGAATTCACCTTTTCTTGTTTTTGAGTAGTGATAGAATAAATTCCCTTGGTCAGCATATCCTCTGTTTGACCTTCTCTGACCTTCACTGCAGGAACCTTGTCGTCTCTAGTTGTTATACTAGACATGATTCTAGTGATCCCTTCCTGTGTTGCAGACATTGACACTTTGGCAATTTCCTCCTCAGTCAAGATTTCATCTGTTCTTGATGCATCATCTGAAGAGGTTATGGGAAGCTGTTTGACTTTTCCACACAAATCGTGACTGGACAGCATCTTTAAACTGCATTCTTGCTCACTATTCTCTCCACTCTCGTTAACATCACCAGCCACTGATGTTACATGTTTATCAATACCTCTCATAGTGACCATATCGACCACATTTTGAGTGTCTGCTTCCGAGGAACCTTGAAAAGATGAGCATTGAGATGTGTTGCTTGTCACAAATTCAAGATTAGGAGGTCCTTTGGAGTGCACTTCTTTCATCTCTTTTTCAGTTAAATGTTCCACAGGTTTTAAGACATTGAAGAAACCATCATCAGAGCTAGTTGGAGGTGATGGAACTTTGTCTATTAAGGACAATTCAGGTTCTTCAACAGATTTCACATTTTTACAAACTCTTTTTGACATTTGTGTTTGGTTCCCAGGTAAACCATGGCCAATCACAGCTGATGACTTTGGTGTCTTGACTATATCTCTTTCCCATAGGTGCCCTCCTTTAGATTTTTGTATATCACTTGCTCGTGGCTCATGTGGGATGCCTACTGGGCTTTCAGTCACATCTCCGGTCATTTTGCTGTGACTTCCATATACAGCAGATTGTCTAAGGGTCATGAAGTTTAAGCTTGTGAAAGCACCTCTCATAAAATGCAAGGATGGTTGCTGTTGTACCAATGAAAGATACAAGTTTGGTTGTAGTATGTAAGGTGCTCTCACTGCTGGTGTGAAGTATGGTGATGAATATGGCAGATGTCTTGGGGATGATGAAGTGAACCTAGTTAGAGGGTTAGAGGTATGGTTTGCAGTATTCTGATTCACGCAAGAAAATGTAGATGATTCTCTGGGTTGATGAGACAGTGAATGTTCAGTTGGTCTTCCAAGCATTAAAGGCAATAGCAGTTGATTGTATGGTTGTGGGGGATTCCTGTAGCCATTACTCATTTGAGCCTGGTGTACCTGCTGAGACTGTGATAAACTGGCCTGTTGGACAAACGTCTTGCTATCACATCTGGATCTGTCTTTACATTGGTGGATATCTGTTACATTCTTTGGACAATATTTGTCGTCCGGTTTGTCATTTTCCTGGCAGTGCTGTTTTGTCTGTACAGGGCGTCTCTTCTTTTGACGTGAAAACAAAGAGCGATGCACAAAAGTAGCAGACTTCAAGGCTTGTGCAATTTTTATTCTTTTGGACAAAATCTTGTATGTATTTTTCACAGTTTTAATTAGTGTAAGTCTGCTTGGAGAAGACGATCCAATAATACCTTCAGCTGAGAAGGAACCAAATACATTACGATGCAGAAGTGAGGTAGTAAAGTCCTTCTTAAAGGGCAAAGTACGGGGAGACGTTCCTGGTATTTTTAAGGGACTATGACATGTAGAGAGAATTTCACTTGCAAATTTCCTCCGTCCAGCCTCAACAAGCGATGAAGAAACAACAGTGGCTCCACCATCAATTGAGCACCTTGAGACTTTACATGCAAGGTCATTAAGACAGTGGAGAGCTTGCTGCACTTCTTCAGGATTCTGTCTTTTTGATGCTTGTCTAAGTTTCTTAGGTTTCATCTTCTTTCTTCTCTCCTTGGTACCTTTCACTCTCCACTTAAGATGCCATTTTGTTTGCTTGAAACCATCTTCCTTCTTTGATACCTGGAAACCTTTTATCTTCATTAAATCCTTCGCAACCTTTCCAGCATGTTTCTTCAGTTTCTTTAATGTCTCTGTTCGTAGTTCATCCACCAAGCTTTTTAGTTCTTTTTTGTTTTCTAAATTGCTTGGTGACGATAACTTTTCTGGAGATCTCATCTTTGCATTTAGTCTCTTCCTTCGTTGATCAGACAACTTTTTCAGAATTGATTCTGTTCCTTTACCAATATCTGAATCCACATCTTTGGGCTCTGTGTTTGTGCTGTCCATAACAGTACCCTCAGAGTTACATCTTGACTGCAAAGATGACGTAACCTCTGACGGGAAGACTGCAGGTTGCCACTGACAGACGCTGGCATTTAAGCCTTGTTTCTCTTTCCAAGATGTCTTCTTTCCAACTTCATTTGAGGATGGTTCAGAAGAGAAACATTTATTTTCCACAAAGTGCAGAGGATTCTCTTTTGAGCAGCCATTTATGTTTTCTTGAGTGTCCCTTCCATCACATATGTCTTGTCCTGTACCCCTGTCTAGCTGTTGATACCCTTCTAGCTGCTCATCCAACATTCTCATGATTTCTGGGGTTGATATCGTCTCATCGTCACCAGAGTGACCTCCAGGTTCAGTGGCAGCACATTCATAATCTGGCAAGTCTTTGGTAGGTAGAGTATCATTGTGAAACACTTGGTTTACCTCCTGTTGATACTGATTCCTAGAATTAGGGTGTTTAGATGGAGAATAGGAAGTGCTGTCAATTACCGGCAAACTTTTCTTCCCTATCATATCTTTGTTAGTTGCAGTTGTGTGAAGGAAATACTTCTGTTGGGAATTTTCTGCTTCTTTAAAGAAATTCAATCCAACTTGCATGCCTCGTGATTGCCAATTTGCAGTAACGTCAGGGTGATAGGGCTGGGGATGTAGCTTACCATGCAGGAGAGGTGTGGATTTATCAAAAGGGTCATCCAGTATCCCACTATTACCTAAACTACATGGTAGCACTGGGTCCTCATCCCCTTCTAAATCGTTGTCTGATATTAAAGTCATCATTTCCTGATGAAGAAGTCCATTTGGTCTATTGAAGGTAGTTTTGAGAAACCTTTGATTCTGGAAAAACTTCTGTTCTATTGTTTGCTTCTTCAAATTTCCATCAAATTCACTGTGGTTCACATTTGATGAAACACTGCTCGACTGAGATGCTGAACACTTGAATGCAATTGCAGCCGGACTTTTCAATGCAGTTCCAAAAAGGATAGATAACAATTTGCCATCTCCTTTAGTTTGACGGATTGGTGTCACAATATGGCTGTCACAAGAAGGAAAAGATGACTGAATTGGTGAATTTTCACAGCTGTCAAGGTCTGTAGTATCATCCATGCTGATGCGATTTGTAGTAGCTGTATCCAAGGTAACATTATCAAAGAAATCTAGATAAGTTGCAAGAGGATCAGACGGCAAAAGGAAACTGTTATGCAAAGATGAGGTGTCATCACTACAGTGTGAAGTGTCACGACTACCATCTTCGTCATCATAACCCTGAGTTGTCAACTTCTGATGACTGTTGTTCTCCGATGCAGTTAGCTTTCTGCTTTCATCCTGATGCAACCCTCTGCCATTGGAAACAAATTGATCATTACCTTCAATACTCCCTAGACTTTGTACATGGGTAGGACCTTGGTCTTCACAGGTTTCAATGTTCTTTGTCACTTCTTTTTGATCACTAGAAGCAAACAAAACTATACCATTGTCAGTCTTAGATGTCTGTTGTACATCAGACCTATCCAAGTCAGACAAGGTGTGCATCTTTGTACATAATGAACTTGATGAATCACAATCAGTCCCAGGTAATCCAGGAACATCTGATGCAAGATTCACCAGCCTTTGCTCTTCATACATTTCACTACCTGTGTTGTAAAGCTTACAGTCAGGAGCCTTGGCAAGACATTTTTCATCGTCATGTGTTATCCTTTCAGGCTGCATCTCACCATGTTTATCATAGATACCATCCATCAATTGTGACACAGACCTTATTTCAACTTTGTTATCACCTTGTAATCTAGCATTGCCATCTTCAAGTTTCTTATCACAATCAACTTCTTTATACACAAAATTCACTTCAATCTCTGGACTTGGGCTGTTGTCATCACTTAAGGACATATCTAACAACCCTGAACAATTATCACTCTCACTAATAATTTCATATCCTAAATTGTCTTCTTCTCCTGGAGTTCCAAAACATTCCATGACATTTACACTTTCTGAGGTGTGTAATTGTTGTAGCATCTCTTTAGAATGTACACAAGCTCCTTCAACTCTTAGAAGATGTTGAAGCTTCTCTTTCACTTGTTTACCAGCCCCTTCCAAGTTGGGAGGTTGTAGCAGCTTCTCTTCCAAATCTTTATCACCTCCTCCCAAGAAGGGAGGTTGTAGCAACTTCTCTTTGACATGTTCATCACCTCCTCCCAAGACGGGAGGTTGTAGCAGCTTCTCTTTCAAATCTTCATCACCTCCTCCCAAGAAGGGAGGTTGTAGCAGCTTCTCTT
>KN888793.1:0-21058 GCA_000934455.1 Apostichopus parvimensis | reverse complement strand
CTCCCAAGAAGGGAGGTTGTAGCAGCTTTTCTTTCATATGTACACCAGCTCCTTCTGGAGTGAGAGGTTGTAGCAGCTTCTCTTTCAAATGTTCATCACCTCCTTTACAGGTAAGAGGTTGTTCAATCTTCTCTCTCTTTCTTTCTAATGTGAGAGTTCGTTGGACATTCTCTTTCAAATGTGCACCAGTGTTTTTTAAGGTGTGATCTCTCATACATAGATACATTTGTGGTGACTTCTCCCTCAAATAGATACCAGCTTTTTTCTTTGATTTTCTTTTCTTCTTGTGGCAGTACAACTTATTTGAAGTTTTTGAATATTTGTTACAAACAGAATGCTGTCTATTCTTTGGTGTGCTAAATGGAATAGTTGCTCTAAATGACAGCTTATGAGAGGTTTGTCTTCTGACTACCAAATGTTGCCTTTCCAGTGTTCTGACCACAAACCCATTTCCCTCATTGGTGACTGCAGAAAAAAAGTGCATATAAAAATGAACAGGGCTTAGAGAATATCCTTTATAAACAACATTATAGACAAAGCAAATGATACATCAGCCTTTAACCATGCTTGTTGTGACCATTTCCTTATATTTTCCACAGTTCCTCATTCAAATTTGTTTGATTTTTGCTTAAATCTGAAAAATATTCCAATACATGTAAGGCTTTTGGATGAAAAAATCTTCCCTTGAAGGCTGGATATCGCTTGAAAATTAACAATGTTCAGCTCTGTTTATGAAACAAAATAATCTCTGTAAAATGAGATATTCCTTTCTGCATATAGGAATGTTCAAAACCAAATGAAGTATGCATAAGTATGTTATTGTTAATCTGTGCAATTAACAATTCTTGGCACAAAATGGAACCTGAAAAGCATTAATTGAAATATGAATCATAATTTTAATAACACAAACAGGAATCACAATACACCAACGTTCTATGAAATACTTACAGAAAAGATCAATAAATCAGAAAAAAATTAAGTGTGTCAACTTACATTATTCTCTTTTCAGTACATCCATATTCGTGAAACAATATCACCAGTTTAATGTGATAAATACCTTCCATTGCTCTCCACCATCACATCACTTCTGCCTACTTTTTCTTTCCATCTTCATTTTCTGACTTCCTTTATTGTCAAATTACTAGCTCAACCTATCCAAACTCACCAAGACACATATTTAGTAAACCCTTTCAATACTTGTTTATTATTTTCTATCAGGAAACATTTCATACACAAGTATGGAAAAGAATATTGATTGCCACATATTAAGAAAGACCAAAATGAAAACATTTCATGGTTCCTTGCTGCTGCTCATTGATTTGATTAAGAGGGAACACTCCAAGTATGTAATGATGAAGCATTCCCATAAGTAATGTATACAAACTGTTGTTACCAAAATAATGCTAGTCAGTGCCCTTCATAAATATGTGTAGCATCACATCAGCATGTGTCTGTTATCTACAAATATCACTAATCCATTTTTTTTTATAAGATCAATCATGATTTTCACATAAGTAACTGCAATTTGATATATAATCCCTCACCCGGTAAACTCATCATTAGTCATGACATGAGCACCAAAAACAATTAGGTCCACCTACTCACTAAATATGATAATGATCAATAATTGTCTTGGGAAGTTATTAATCATACAAACTTGTAACCTAAATAATGCAAAGCCATACCTCCTCATAAATACACACCTATCAATTGCAACACACACACACACATTGCCATGTGTAGGCTATCTACCAATAACACACTCAGTTTATGAAACTGTGACTTATGATTGTCAAGTTATTGCAATTTGAAGATTTTGACGTTTGACTCTGTGACCTCATTAATATTCATTATATGAGCACCAAAATCAATATGGTTAATCTAATCATTATGGACCACCCACCCACCAAGTATGTTATTGATCAATCATTCCCTTGTCTTGTTATTGTGCATACAAACTTCTGCAACTAAAATAAGGCTCAGTCCTGCCTCCTCTATAATATGCATGATCAATTGCAAGACACATCAGCATGTAAAGGTCATCTACTTATATCACCATACCAATTTTGAAGAATGTCCAACTTGTGGTTGACAAGTTATTGCAATTTTCAGATATTGACATTAATATTCATGATATGAGCACCAAAATCAATAGGGTTCATAAATCATTCCCTTGTCTAGTAATTGTGCATACAAACTTGTTACAAAAATAACTCTCAGCCCGCCTCCTCATAAATATGCATGATATCAGTTGCAAGAAATATCAGCATGTAAAGTTGGTCTACCAATATCACCATACCAAGTTTGAAAACACTTCAACTTGTGGTTGCCAAGTTATTGCAATTTGAAGATTTTGACATTTAACCCATGAATATTCATGATATGAGCACCAAAATCAATAGGGTTCATAAATTTATTATGGACCACCTACCCACCAAGTCTGGCATTGATCAATCATTCCCTTGATGAGTTATCATGCATACAACAAAAGTGTCACACACATACACCGGCAAGATTACAAAGGTTCCTTTGCTTTCAGCAAGGAACCAAAAATGCTGTAGCAACAAAGTCATATGGAACAAGGAAGCCGACAGATAAATATGTTCAGGTAGAGATTTTTGCTCCGTTTAGGTATATGTAGATTGACAGCAGTGTAACCAATTGGATAAAGTGGTAGTGCCACTGCAAATCACAACTTAAGATTTAACATTTTGATGGTAAATCAAAACATTTGGCATCTAACTAACACCACATATGTACTCTCAGTCTAATTCTAGGTTACACTTTATATTGCATATTTTCAGGGATATTTTTGTAATGGATAGGGATGTTTGTGTTGATCTGTCAAGACAGTAGAAGATTGTTAATTCATCCAGCTAATCTTATGGGTTTTTTTTATGATTCCCTTTTGCATTAAATCAGCTTTTCTTTGTTTGTCATTTTAACTTCAGCACTGACAGGTTTTAAATACTCTACTAGGCAGTAGAATGCTTCATATGCTAAATAACAATTTCTGGTTGTCATGCAAACAGCTACTTATTTGACCCTTTAAATTCAGAACTGACAGGTTTTAAATGCTCTACTAGGCAGTAGAATGCTTCATATGCTAAATAACAATTTCTGGTTGTCATGCAAACAGCTACTTATTTGACCCTTTAAATTCAGCACTGACAGGTTTTAAATGCTCTACTAGGCAGTAGGATGCTTCATATGTTTAACAACAACTTCCGCTTGTCTTTTAATAACAACAGCATTGCATGCTCTGAAATGACAGCAAAATTTATGTTGAGAGAATATTAAATCGATGTGGTTCTAAATGGAACATTCCTTCTAATTGGGTTTATACATTCATGATGCATATTGATTGATTGATAAAATCATATGAGACATGCTTATTAAAATCCATGCCATTAATTTAAATCAAATTTATATTTACATTTTACAGGCAAGATAACATGCAGTAGTTAGTGTAGATGCATATGAAACAGGTAACCTTGGTTACCCAATGGGCTCCATACTGTGTCCTAGCTTCAATTTATTCCTTTATATTCTTCGTTTGTTTTTAATTTTCAGAAGAGCTTGTTAGTATTCTTTTCAACTGCAATCAGTCACTCAATTTCCAATCACCATTAAATCAATTGTTCCATTAAAATTCTATAAACATTGTCTGATAATATGGGTAATCATTACACATCCCAGAAAGGATGAGATGTTTAAGAAAATGAGAGAGCAATTTTGTATTTGTTATTAATAATACAGAGCGTAAGCACAGGTCAAAGACAACACTAACAATACAACTATCCAATTGAATTCTTGGAATGAAAAGTTCTGCTTTAAGTTAGTAAAACTTCATGAGTAAAACAAAAGTTGTAAACAAAAACCATACAAATAAAAAGAAACATTCGAATGTGAGTTTGTTTTTCATTCATATTCTTTAAGTACAACAAGATGCATACAAAAACATGTTAGATACAAAGGACATTATCATGGTCAAATTCAAAATTGTAACGCATGAACAAGAAATACAAGGAAAAGCAAAATAAATAAAAACAGATTGCAATAAAGTATTGTCATACTTTTCAGACCATGTATTTCAATACATCTAGTAAAAGGCTTGAAAGGCGATTCTCAATATACAAGAAGCTTCTTAAAACAAGAAAAATTGTGTTCTTTGGGAAAACTGCTGCTGTTGCTTTTGAGAAAGGGACATAATCAGAAAAGTTACAGCTAAAACACTGAAAGTTATTATTATTATTTTTTTTTAGTAACAAAAAGTGTTCTTTTTCGTTGGATAAAAAAATATGACAAAGGGAATAAGCACCAATTTAAATTTCCCATTGTTTATTTAAGTTTAACATACTTTATATTATTTTTATTATGAAACTTGTATTATGTTAAGGGAATCAAGTTTCAACAAAGCCACAGAAAGCTATCGAGAAAGGTGTGTTTGTAAATTCCCCGAAGTTGTGTTTACTGTCATTAAATACCATCTAAATAGGTTGATCTATTGACAAAGATACTAAACCTTTTACTCGCATTGTATTGACTATAACATATGTGGATACACAAAGCTATGTGGATACATGAAGCTATGTGGATACATGAATCTGCTCTATGGGATTTTACTATATGCCTATGATATAGATTTGTACATAGTTTTAGTTCGTGTCAGTTTCTGATAAAGTGACCTGATCATACATTAACAGTATAGAAACAATTTGCCATGTTACAGTTTTGTCACGTTTAATGTTCCAGAAATTCTTTCACAGTACAGAACATTAATAACATGACAGATTCTTGTGCGTTTACCTTATGAAAACAGGCTAGCAGAATTACTTTGTAGTTTGATATCATAAACAGAGCAAGCTATCTAGATGGGTAATAGATTAATAATTTTGACATTCCTCATAATATTTGCATTTTTCACTTGACAACTTGATTGCCAGATGAAAGAATTTAAAAGTCAGGCTTAACAGCACATATACTTGCATTCTTCTAGTATTTGCTAAAACACAGTCTACCACGGGGAGAAAATCTTCTTACAAACTAAAACTTTTGTTATCATCACAGAACAGACAAGTCCTAACTTTAATGCAGATTGTATAATATTGTAAAAAGTTTGGGCTGTGTAAGTCAATTTCATGGATTTTAAGCACATCATCTGTCAAGGTAAACAAGTTTTGTGTAATTGATGGCACTACATGTTTACGTTACAAACCTGGATTGTCTTTTAAATTACAAGACCATTAACACATCTCTTCATGTAGATTATATGCTTTATCAATGAATCCTAACCATCTCCTTGCGTAACAGGAACCATAGATAGTTTTGTTTTTTATCTATGAGTCTCACCAAACCTTGAAATCTATTGTGCCTTGTTCAAATGTGAAACACACGATGTGTTTTGACTTCAATTATAACAGCAAAACAGACATATTTTGGGTTGTGTTTTTGATGAAGTTATTGTCTTGACATGGTGCAACCTCTTACTTCAGTTAACCGCAGCATGAGTTTTAAGTCAGTTTAAATCCTATTGTTACTTCTAGATAACTCTTTTCATTTTTATATACTGCTCACACAGCAGGTATCAAAGTCAAATACATATATGAGCAAACAGCTAATAATTCCAACTAAATATTGCAAAGATAACTGTAGCTGATTCAAGCTCTTGTCTTCAAACAGGACTCATTGATTGATCTCATGTAATAGCAATACATGCATCTCTCTAAGTTGTAACTGAATAAACCATACATGTGACAGTTTATACAATAATAGGCTAAACGACATGTAAAACTGCCTTTGGGAAATTGTAAAATGTAATTTGTAAAAAAATGAAACAGCAGCCCATGAATTTACATAACTTTGGCTCAGAGAGGGTTAAAAACAGACCTGTGGACATATTGGTCTTTTGATGTCAGTCATGTCACATAAGGTCGCACACTAGTTGCATACAAATTAACCTTTAGTGCATCATTTTACAAGTGGAATTTATTGGAGATCCAAGCAAACAGCTCTTATATGACAGACCAGCTCTCTTATAACAGAAAAGTTGATTTAATGTTACTTGGCCTGTAATGAAGTCAAAGGCTTGAAGGACAGCTAGACTATAAGTCTAATTTGATTCTGGCTGTACATTTCTGTCAAAGATATAACTCCATACCTGAGAACCACTATGTTGTTTCTGAACTGCAATTAAATATTTCTTTCTTTTGGCATGGGGAAGGGGGTGGGGCCAGGGGGGGATTGGTAGAGGCACCAAGCAATTTCTGAAATTCCCAAGAAGAAACTATTGAAGGTAGCAATAACACTTGATGAATGAAGCACATTCTGGTGACTTGTACATGGAAAGGAGTGAATTCCACATAAACATTCCCCACATATGGATGTATACTGGATTCAGACTTTTAGTGAAGTAATGTGTTTGGGTACATAAACTTATATTCATTCGCCCTACATGGTCCTGCACACAGAGACAGTTTACCAGGGAAAATCAAACAAACCCCAAAAAAAGTTTAATCTTGGATATTATTTGTTTTAAAGCAGTTAATAGTTAACAGAGCCTACTAGGAAGTGACCTAAATATTTATATTACAGGAGAATAACTATATTGAGTGAATGTGTTAAATTGTGAAATCCAAATGATGAACAGCGTCACTTCCATTTCACGACTAACATTATAATTCCCCAGTAAGCTGCAAATTTGATTTGTTTCTCAAGATTTATTGTCATACAGATAAAATGAAGAATTTCTTCTAACCTATAGATTACAATCTTGCAGCCAGCTAATAGTTAGTTGATATGCTTGATGACAATATCACCTACCACACAACTCATATCAATGTGAGGCTAGCCCTTACAGCATCTGCTATAAAACTGTATTTTGTAAACAGGTTCAGCAGTCTACAGTTACCCCTAATTTGTAATGTGTGAGGTTACATTGTCATGTCATCATAAATCATATCAGATCTTCTTGAAAGCAAGAAGAGGAACCTGTTTCAAGAAAATTGTATTATTTCTTTGCAATTTGAGAATTTACTGTATTTTTTACCACAAAATTTGAATTTCAGTTATGATTAGCTGCATATTTATCAGTTGACGGAGGGTTAATGAACTATCAAGGTAAAATGAAGGTAAAGAATGTTTGTTAGTAACTTTGCTAAAACGATGAAACAGAGGAACTCCAGAATATAAGAAATAAACAGAGCCTTTGATGTGTCTATTATCACAAAATGATTGGAACAAGTTTTACTAGAAGAAAGAAATGGCATGAATAGAAAGTTTAACAAACACAGAATCTGCTTCCAGAGATATGGACAAGAAAAATCATGACAAAAGAAGTCTAAATTGTTCAACTCTTTCTCAGATAAAACCCCTATGAAACCAAGGATTTTTATTTATGTCCTCTTTAAATAGACTTCACAGGCACACTTTTATGTATAGATTTGATCAATACAGATGTTTAATAAGCTTCAGGGGATTATTCCAGTTTCCTAGGATCTCAATGCCTGCAAAAACCATAAGGATAACATCACCATACCAGTAACACATTTATATTCACTTGGAGGACCAGACCAGCTTTTATAATTTCCCTCCAGAGGCAGGAATCTTTCTTGTCAAAAAGAAGCAATCCTTTAGGAAGGTTTGGAGAGAGCAACCGATAAACCAATGTTGAGCTTGGATTCTGATCTGAAGACAGAGCTTGTAATAGATTTATCTTTCCTTTGGAATCTGACATTGTCCATAACTCTTGAAAAACTAATGATTGTCAGTAAAAATGACTTGGTATAATAACAAGGTTGTGAGTTAATGAGTGCAAGATGTTATGAACTGTGCCGATGATAAGATCTATGGTAAGATTTTTTGGTCTTACTGTCAGATCTGTGCTTAGGCACCTTGGATCTAGAAGAGGGGGAATGTCTTTGATCTTTGGCTTTGTGATAGTAAGATGGCTGACCCACGCTGACACCGTCTTCACTGGTAAGGTCACCCTGGAAACTCGTCCCGTCTTCTATGATGCTAGACTTTGACCTTCCAGAATCCGTCTTGGGAGGAGGACTGGGAGAGTGGTTGCTACTGGTCGAAACAGACCCTCTGGGGGAATCACTCTGCCGCCGTGGAGACGACCTCTGAGAAATTGAACGTTGCTTCTCGTGAGTGAGTGGTCTAGCCACTTCCTGCACCTGTGCAAAACATAAGAAGGGATATTAAATCAAGATATTAAAATTTTTTACCAAGGTTTTATACTTTCAATAAATAAGGGACCAGGGTGAAGAGATGAGGAGAGGAGGTGACAATAGCCTATATTTCAAGTAGACTTCAAGGGTGACTATCGTTCATTACACTAAAGAGGAGGGGAAGGGTCGAACCACTAACTGAGCTAGCACAGAAAAATTATTTCTGATTGTAACACTTCCTTCCTTTGCTAATGCTATTGCATTCCATTTCAAGGCCTACTTTGTAAGACACTTCTAATTGCTGGTATAAACCTTACCTTTCTTAAAGCACCATACTGTATCTGAGAGTTGCCAGGATTCTGTGTATGAAGGGTGTTGAGAACTATTTCCTGAAGATGGACCTCTTGCTGTGTTGGAGGACTAATTTCGTACTCGCTGTTCGAAAGGAAGAGAAAAAACTTGTCTAGATTGACTAATATGAAAATGGCAGAAAGGAACTCACATATTATAGAAGAAAATGCATCATGTTAAGAAAAAAACCTGCTTGTGTAAAGTTGTTGATTTAAGATGACCTTTAACTTCCACCAAAAAAAAAAAGAAGGTTCATTTACTTATAGTGGTGAAACTGCACAGCAATGTATTGCATGTATACTTTATTCATACCAAAATGACCAAGATGCTGTCAAAGTATCAAATTGTAACACTTAACTAGCTTTTAAAGTAAGCAGTTTATAACTTTGGACTAATTCATGGTTATTAAAGATCTTTGGAGAAATAGAAATGTAAACTTGTGAGAAAATGTCAAGATTGCAATTATTCCCAAATGATTAATTCACATTAATGACAATAATTCATTAGTTTCAAAACTAAAGCTACTAGAGTACACTATATATAGGGTTATAGAGTATATTATATGTAGGGTTATAGATTTATAATAATAAATCTATGAGTGAAGATGTTTAGTGTCCATACTAACCTCCTGTTTTAAATTTAGATTGTAAGTAGAAACTAATGATTAATTCAAACATGCATAATGAGAAACAAATGGCTCAAATGAGTAACTCTTCATATTCTGTCCATTCAAACTGTAAAGTACTTACTACATGACACAATCAAAAATATTTGTTTTGAAAATATAGAAACAAATGCTCAAAGTTAAAGCCAAAAGAAAGAAATTTAATTTTTTGCTTGTGTTTGAATTTCAATCAGTTTCCTCAGAATACCGTGTCCTGCTCTTCATGTTCTAATAAACCATTCTCTGTTGTTTGCATAATTTCCTAGTCACTTATTTTTCACAAATCTGGCTTCAGGATTGCTGCATTTAATTATACAATTTAGTAACAATTGGGAACATTTTTGATTTCACAACCCGGGTATTGTAGAATAAATCGATCACTGTGATAAATTATGCAGCGGTATGAGTCCTGAAGAGAGAAAATGTTTGCCTTTTTGAGAACCTACTATTAAACACTTAAGCATTATATGTGAAAGTAGCTGGTTTAATGATTGCAGAGTTTGAGAGTAAATTCTATTACTGTCAAACTTTCTTGAACAGAAACTACCTTGCTAGTTTGTGGCATTAATGTCACAGGAGACATGTTAAATCTTGAGAAAGTATGATACAATTGGAAAGACAAAGTACACTAGCATACTGTCAATAACCACTCTAGACCACCCATACTCTTTCACAGTGGATGTAATTGTCCAAGGCTACTTTACAAATAAGAATCAGGGCTGGAGGTGCTAAGGCTCATTACCATCTTTCTGCACCCTCAGAATACATAATGTGCTAATGAGTGATTCTGTTGAAGTATACAATTATGACATAAAATTAAACGTATGTGTTGTTTCATTCATTATGTCTGTAATCTACCAGACTGGTCTTGAGAATATAAGATAATGTTGCTTGGTTATGTGCTCAGGTTCAATCTTTGGTGATTTTTCTTTAAAAGTAACAGTTCTAAACAAATTTCAATCTTGAGATAACTTGAAAGTTTAAATATAGAAGAAGCAATTTATGTAAGCATCAGTAGTAACACAATATATTCTGTTATATTTTAAGTAAATTTAATGTTAGATGCTATATACTGCGTGCGAACAGCGACATTGACAGCAGTAAATGTCGCTGAATGCTTGATACAAAACAACATAGAAAGCAACAGGTACAGTTTGGATTGATCATGCAAGCTTGAGCATATAGCATTGTGCCTGCTAATGCAGACATTGGGAAGAGGGAGTTGCAAGCATTTGTAACATTTTACCATTAGGCTACTCACGGATGAGTAATTGCTAGACGTTTAGCAACAACCAAGTCCCAAAAGGAGTGTATTCATAGAATATACTAAGATCCCATGTAGGAGTTAGTTTGAAATATGTCCTGATATAATAAGTATTGGTTCTCAACACATAACCCCAAAATAGGATTGAATCCAATTATTTCAAATTATATTTTATATTAACATTTTATTTCTTCAGGCATTAATTTTTATTCTCTTTCCAGATTTTCTAATCAGTATGCTGTTAACAATCTTTCTTCTTTATCCATTACAAACATGAAAATCTCAAGGTATCAACTACACAGAGCATTGTAATTCAGTATTTCTAGATATGAGAAAATAGCCAAACAGTAAAAGGTAATGTCAGTTTTGAATTCATACAGAAACTTGTTTTCAAGCACAAAGAAAGTTTTGACTAGAAAAAGATTAGAAGCAATGAAATGGAATAGAAGTGGTAGCTCACAATCGTGATTGTTTAAATCCCAGTCTAGCCAAGAATTTCTATTCTCAAGAATGATATTTTTTTTCTATTCGCAAAAAAAGATTTTGTTTTGTAGTTCTTTAGTCAGTTTTTTTCATTACGTACGTATAATTGAACATGTTTTGGTTTGTTGGAAGGGAGAGTAAATAAAAGCAGTATAAGATAATTAAACTTTAGATTAAGTAGGTTATTGAGCTGTCAGCAGCATTATGCATGCATTAACCGCAATACTGGGTTACACGCTTTAGGTAGTGTTAGTAAGATGAGATTGATCTAACAACACCAAATTCCTACAACATACTTCTGCACTTCAGATGTGGCCGTCTTCCTAATAGTGGAAAGAGAGAAAAGAAAAGGGTACACAAGCTGTCATTGCATCTCTTCAGCAGGAGTGTTGCAGCTGTAACCTAGTACCATCCAGGAATGAGACCCACAGTCATGAACCTCAACTCATTCTAAACTTACCCCACATAACCTTAAGTGAGAGATTGATACATGCTCTGGTTTACAGAAACCTTGATTATACTCATGGTTCTACATGGCATTTCTCTTAAACACCAGTGTACCATTGAATGCATCTGCATTTTGCTGAAACATAAACCAAGATGGAAAAGAGCAGAACTTACTGTCACTTAAACAATGGTTTCTGTTTTCATTCAGGAGCTTCTGGCATGAACACATTTCTATATGACTTCATTCAGTTAATTATTTGGGATCTAGGTTAATCAGTTTCCGTTTAAATTGTTGTGACCACTGATAATTTAAATCAATATTACCTGTTTCTACTTCACGAAATAATCCCATTTATCAACCAACAAAAACACTTCAATAACAACCGATTCCTTGGCTCCACCAAAATGAGTGCAGGGATGACAAGACAAAGTACTATTAATATTAATTTGGTGCCAAATTTACCCCTGTAGTAAATTTTGAAGCTTAGACTCTTGCTAGACAGAAAAGTCTTATTAAATAAAGAGTCAAAATAACAGATTGTGCCTAGTTTTTCCTTCTCATGGACAACTTTAAATGTATTTTGTAAAAATAAAGTTATAAAGGGCAACACCATCTCCTCACAACAACAGAATGCCATGGTGAAGTCATTTCTATTTTAATCCTGTGCTCTACCAATATTACGTTACGCTGGCACATCATCTTTCTGCTTATTCCATAAAACTTATTTCCACATAAACAGTCTCTAGAGATAACATTACTTGGCAGAACAGTTGTGAAGGTTTTTCATGCACACACAGAGTGATGTTGTGCAAACAATTCACATAATTAACATACTCATTGAAACAAGTCAACTGCAATACAAAACACTGCTTAACAACAACACAACAAAATTTAAAAACATGCACATATTATCAAACAAATGTAAACAAGCAACTGGCAAAGTTTCCCTCACAACAAGTTGGCTATTAGGCAATCAAAGATGGGTATGGGTCTCACTTTTTTTTTGAAAGGTTGCATCAACTTTTCCCACAAATAACTTCACACCAGACATGAAATCTTTTATAAGACTCAATTATAGCAGATTGTGTAACTTTATGATGACTCAAAAGCAGAGACAGCATCAATTATATAATGGAGTCTAGCCTTAATTACTTCTCTGGTAAATTTTGAAGCCAAAACTCTTGCTAGGAAGAAAAAGGTTGTTAATTGTGAACAATACAGACACTGCAGCATTTAACAGTTGCTTGAAGTGAAGTCCAGGAGGCTGAACATTCTTCAAAATCAGTAGCAATAATATAGAACTGTGAATCAGTGATTCACAAAAGGGTTAGAAGCTAACCAACATGTGTGACCATTCACAGACAGCCCTGTTGCACTAACGTTGATCTCTTTAAACAATGGATAACTGTTGAGTTGAGAATTTGGAGCTGGTCGTATCACTGATGCTATATATGTTAGCAATGCAACAAGGAAACTCATGCAGTATTAAGTATACATAGCTCAGTGGGTCAAAGGTCAAACTCACATTGCCAACCCTGATCCAGGGATAGGCTTTAGGGCTCCTCTGGTTTTGACAAAATTCCTATAAAAATAGATTGAGGAAGGGATAGAACATGGAATTCAACAGTAAACTTGTACAATGTATGATACGTTGCAGACTTTCAGAGACATAAAAGTATGAGATGTGATTTTGTAATATCTTGAACAAGCTATCAAAATATTGATATAGGGAGGTAACCACCAGCTGGTTTCATTTAAGATACAAAACACCTTAGTATCAGCTTGTAAATGCAATGATGCCTCACAACAATATTGGTGGTCCACCTGGATTTATCTCCAAGTTGCATAACATGGACATAGCATTCACATTCTTGCATGATGCAAATAATTGCTACATAATATAACACATTATATGTTTATCTGCAAAAACAAAGAATGTTCATATGCAATGTTGTTCTTTTTGAGAGCTCAAAAGCCAGTAGAGGAATAACCCATTACTTCAATAGTTCTCATTAGGGAGGGACAGAAGCACTCACCTTGTGATACCATGGAGAACTGATTTGACCAATGCATATAGATCCGGGGGCCCTCCTCGAGATGGGTTTGTCACTGGAGGGCCTTTAATTGTGACAGTCAGCTGGTCGTTTAAGTCCCCTTTCACTATGACATTGCGGGACCACTGAGCTTCATTACCAACTTGTGAATCCATAGCAGAATGTTCATTGCACTTGTCCCAGGGTGGTGGTGACTCTGGGGTTTCCGGTGGGATTTCTTTGTGCACTAAACTCAGTGTTTCCCAAGGAGGGGGAGACTGAGGTGTAGCTGGCACACTGGAAGAGGTGGTGGGGGTATTCCTGGACACAGTTGACAATATAGAAGCCAGTTTGTTCATTGGATCTCCAACATCACCTTCATGTGGAAAAAAAACTCATCAATCTCAATCTACTGAAAATTACAATGATACAGAATTAGTTATAGAATAAAGATAAAAGAGGCCCTTCTAAGGATATGTTACACAGATTTCATGACCAACATGCAATAATATGTAAAAAAGTGGTATGCATGTACCAACAGCTGAGAGAAAAGGCACCAGCTGCACAACCACCAGACAGGTTAGACTTGGCCAAGGGGGGGGGGGGGGGGGGGGGGGGGGGTGGGAGGAGATAGAGGTGAAAAGAGGTAACAGCAGTATTCCTCAAGAAGATAATGTAGTAGTTTAGATAATATGTGAACCAGAATACAAAAATGCATTGAGGTTTTGCTGATGTAATCTGAAGTTTTCTTCATGATTCTGCTGTAATGTATAGTGAGGGTGTACGACATACTTGATCTTAGTAATACAGTGAAAAGCAGTGTGAAGTGACACAATAAACTCACTATGACACAGGCTGTCCTGAAATGACCATTGACCTCAACAACAGACTTCTTGTACTAAATGTGATACATCAACATACAACATAAGACATCTATCAATGTTGAAATATTGTGTAAAACATGGTTTTCACAATTTGACCCCTGGTGAACTCAAACGACCATTGACCTCCGCCCACAACATTAGGCTTCTTGTACTCAATGTGGTACAATCACATACCAAATATGCCATCTGCCCAACTTCCCTTGCGATATTAGTGTAGAGAGACAGGTAAGAGGGGAGCGAAGTAAACATTTAGGGTTTGTTGACTTCAAATGACCTTTGACCTCCACCAAAAATAATAGGCTCCTTAAATTTGATATGGTTCATCTACAACCAAATATGAGATCTGTCCAAGGTTCCCTTCTTGCAATATCACAATTTGACCTGTTGTACCCAAAATGACCTTTGACTTAAAAACAATATTTTAGGCTTCTTGTACTCAATTTGGTTCTACTAAACACTAGATATGAAATTGGTCCAACCTTCCCTTCTTCAGTTATATTGTTTACAAGCTGGGCATCACAAACACACACACACTTCCACACATCATGAATGCAAAGGTTATGATTATCATCCAAACCAAAAAAGTGAAAATTCATTCTTGCACAACTGTTGCCATCTAAAAGCAGTGTTTGTACAAAACAAAGATTTCAGCCAAAACAATGATAACTAACATAAACCAACTCAACCTTTGTAGCTAATCAACTATGTCACTACTGGAGGATATTTTAAACACTCACAGCAAAAAAAAACAACAGATAAAGGATACAGTAACCGCCATGTGTCCAACAACACTGTAAATATAACTGCAGCCCTAAATTTCTGAACAGTTGGAAAAACAATGTCTTTACTTAAAATTTCTTTACTTAATCTTGGACAGATGATTTCGGTCTAAAAGTGAACGACACCAATATCTTATGATACTTGCATATAGCATTCTTTCTTTGAAGCACCCACCTGTTCTAAGCCTCTTTGAAGAAGAGAGATACCCTCCATCTTCAACATGCCTCTTGTTATTGTTTTCCACATCTGAGGTCATAGATGTGTCATAGGAAGTGGATGGTCCTGGGTCAAGCCCTTCTGAGACCTCTGGATACTGTTGCATAAGTGAATGAGGAAATGGAAAGCCAGATCCTGATGGACTTTGGCCCTGGACCCGACCCAATATTGATCTCAATTTGTCTAATGTCAGACCAGCTGGAGAGAGAGGATCATCACCCACAGGGGACTCTCCTCCAGGGTCTTGAGGGATGTCCTGCTGCTGGAGGTGAGGACTTGAGAGAATGTTCTTTAGGTAATCAAAAATCTGGGCAGATTCTTGAATGGGCTTCCTGTCAAGATCCATTACCAGAGGTGGTTGAGCAGGGAATTCCCCATCGGGAGAATTAAAGTATGGTTCAGATTCATTGGCACTGAAATATTCATAAGTAGAATGATCAGTGGTAGGATGATGATGCTGGTTCAGCGAAGGATTGGGAGTGATCATTCCTATCGAGTCTTGTTCGGCGGAGAGAGTGGGCGTCTGTACGGCTGGAGAGAGTGCTTTCAGTCTCTCTGCGACTCTCTGCCTCTGAAAGCTGACCTTCAACTGCTCTACCTGCTTGAGACCGGCTCGCTCCTGCAGTAACATCTCTAAGTTACCCTTCAGTTCAGATATCCTTGTCTGGTATCCCTTCACTGCATCTGTAGTACCTGAGACGTCAGAGGATGACGCAGACATGGAAACAATCTTCTCCTTGACCTTCACCAGTTCTGTCAACTGATTGATCTTATGATTAATATCTGGTAATGCAGAATTATCAGCAAACATTCTGGTGGGCTTTGGAGGATGGCTAAACTTTTGTTCATGCAGTAACTCTGACGACCCCACCTGTTTATCACCCTGTTTGACCCTTGACCTATTACTCTCATCAGATGTGTCCTTTGTTAGTGTCCTTGGGTCTTGTTGTGTCTGTGGTGGTGGCGGACTGTCTTCTTCAATTGGAGAGAAACTGCCTTCCACATGTTCCAGTCTACCTGAATGGAAGGGTACCTGTTCTACAGTGGGAACAGTTTGAGGTACCTCCACCACCTGAGGCAGATGATTTTGACTAGGCTTCATGTCTTTCACTATGCTGTTGGTGGCATCCTTCAGAACTGTATCCGTATTAATGTTCCTGTTGTTACCATCATTTGAAACCTCACCCGGAGGAGGATCCTTGCTCTCACTGACGGAGTTTCGAATTGCACTTCTCAAGGGGGTCTTCTTTTTTACCTTTTCTCCCGAGTAGAAACTGGTCATACGATGGAATATCTTCCCAATATCTGCCTTACAATTAGCAGTCATTGATTGACTTACGACCGGTAACTGAGGCTTTTCATCTTCTACTCTGGATGCAGCCTTTTTCAGTCCTATATCTAAAATTAAAAAGTACAGATCAATAAGTATTATGAATATCAATCACCGATTATGTGAAAACTGGCAAAAGTATTGAAATAGACAAGAAATTGGGTTAGAACAGCACTCCAAACTCACACCTTAGGATAGCAAGTCCTAGCTATGATCTGAGTTGTCACCCTCAACAAAGAGGATATTTTTTGCAATTAGCCCTTTCCTATCTACTTCTTTACTCTTTCCAAATTTAAGAATTATTTTTTGCAAAGAAATTCAATATTTGGTACTTTTAGTCCATTAGAACAGAATATCAAAACTTGTATTCTCAACACAAAAATGAAGAAAGAGGTTTCAATGACTGATTTGTTAATCATAAAGAGAGTTCATGAAGTCAACTGCTAGACTAGAAATCTCAGAAAAGATGTTAGAAATAATATACAGAGACATTATGAATGGTATAGTCATTTCACTGCTTAACTGTAATGGAAGCCATCTGCAGTAGGTTTGTCTAATGAAAGTGGAAAACACGCTTCAAATGTCATTTCTTAACATTAAGCTTCAACCACTGAGCATCAGTGTCTAGTAAGAGTGCCATATTCAGTCTTCCATATGTAATCAGCTGTATCATTATTTGGCTCAATATGTTATGTCTTTGCAACGAAAGTACAGAAATATGGCAACTGAGAACTTCAACTTTACACAAACTTGACAATTTTGAAACTAAATCTTTCTCTAATGTGTCACATCAGCAGCCACTACCACATACCTTTAAAACAAACAGCTCTAAAGACTGGCGTTAATTATTCTTACCTGTGAAGTTTCTGAAAGAACTTCTGTTTGATACAAACAATACGTGTAGCACACATGTTTTGACAGACTTAGTGACCCCTAATTCCTCAGTCAGAGTACATGGTGGCAGTACAAACAACAATTTGTTGTCAATCTTCTTCTGCAAGGCCTGTTACCAAAAAAAAAGCAGTGTGTATGGTCAGCTCTTTGACTTCTTTTATTGCCAATCCCAGGATTTATTTTCAAGCAGAGACATCTCAATTATCACAACAACAAATAAGAATTATAACCTATTCATGACTACTTTGTGAAAGTTTTAGAAATGATACATTGGAAATCTTGGGGACAATAAATTTGATCTTTAAATAAAGAGCATAACTAGTCAATGAACACTGACAGAAATGTTGCTAGTATTTGAGAAAATGTTCAGACATTTGGAAGATGCTTTTAAATATGCCTTTAAATATCCACAGCAACAATAAATAGGGAAGGGTGAATTCAAACAAGTCCAAAAAAAAAAACAACAACAATCCAAAGTACATATCGACCTGATATATTTATCACAATTTTCACACTTTTCCTGCAATAACCTTACCTGGAATGTGTACTCAACTCCCTCTTCACTATCATTTAGTGTGTCATTCCATTAAACATAGCGACACAGTGTGCAAGATAAATGGAAAAGAAGCATACTTTTTTAACTGCAACCTTTACATCCACAACCTTAAAGAGAAGGGGTGGCCACATGAATCTCTATAAAATTTATGAGATACAAATGAGATTGTACAGAATATCATAATTTATCCCTGTGGCAGACTCTGCAAGCCATTGATCCCTTTTTGCAAAAAATAACAAATTTGATCAACTAATTTCTTACCATGTCATTTTCCTTCAGGCATTTGAATAGTTCAAGAAATGCAGTTTTATCTCCAATCCTCCTCATCTGTGCATAGCTGAAGTAGCGTCCCTTTGCAGAAACTACAAATGAAAGGAAAAATCCACAACTGCTACAGACATAGATAAGATCAACTGTAACTCTTTCCTCTTTACAAATCAGGACTCTGACCATTAAATATAAAACACTGCCATTCTCTCACTCTCCCCTAAACACAAGTGCACATACTTAGGAATATACATGGCTAAGCAGACAATGCACAGACTGGCAATATCATGAAGCCACTGGTGAGAATCTCTCTAGTCCACTTTCTACGTCATTTCAAACTTTCTGATAAAGAAAAAAGTTTTAAACATTTAATAGTTATCATAGTTTATAGGTTTTTTTGTGTATTGAAGTAAGTTTGAAGATTGAAAGTATCAAAAATGACACTGATGAAAATATTGCCAAGGATTGACTTCCTTACCCTCTCTGTATCTTGAAAAATGACAGAGCTTTGGATGCTTGCTGATGTTGGACGGCATTATCTGTTTGACTTTACTGATCGGTAGGGCAGTGTTGAGATTCAGACGTCTAGGCCTGACAACAAAAAAAACAAATCGGAACCCAAGTTCACACATATAAAATTTACAGCTTAATGCATCAGCATTTATAGAACTTGTAAATAACAAATCAGAAAGGAAAAAATATATATGTTTTGATTCCTCAATAAATTTAGGAATGTCTTTCACTTTCCTAAGTTGCAAAAAAGTAACTGTCTACAAACAAACTTTGCACTTTTACAAATGTAGATAGCATTTTATTTTACATATGTTTGAAATATCTGAAAGAGAGAGCAATTTATCTGGTTATAAGGAGGCAGTTTCTGATTTGAGGCCACAACTTTCACACATGATGATGAAATTCTAACCTCCCACTTATTCTTTCAACTAAGCAGTATCAATAAGCAGTGAATTATTAATATTTGACTCTTAAGCTTTGTCCAAGTGTCTGCTGCAAGTATCACCATGTATGAATGTACAGAGAGAAACTTGAGTTTGGAATTTATTTGACTAACTTAAATTATCCCCCACAGAGTAAACTGAAGTAAATTCCGCTGTGTTAATAGTAAACTCCCTATCATACAAGGAAGGTTCACAAACATTGATTTTCATGAAAGATTGAGTGAGTTATGTGACCAAAAATCTTTAGGAGATGAATTTCATTACATTTTTGTTTGTCCTTACTTTTCGGCAGATAGGATTGAGTTCTTGAAACACCATATTTTAGGAAAAGACCCAGTTCTATTAAAATGAAGCATTTGTTTCAATCATCGGGTAAAAGTGTTCTTGTAAATCTAAATAAATTTTGCAGTAAAATTCTCAAAAGGAAGGAATTCTCTTAAGGAAGTTTCTTTCTCTTAACAGTCTCTGGTGCCACGTTTCATTTTTAGACTTTTCTAAAGTCTCCCCCCCCCCCCCCGGCCCCCTCTTTCTCCTCTCAAACTATTCAGCACAAATTGTTGGAAGAAAGTGTGTCATTCTTTTTTTTTTCCTTTTTACTCCCTATGGTCTTAAGTTATAAGTTATTTGTCATTTTGTTGTTAATATCTGGATTTTTGGATTGAAATGTACCATGTAAATGTCTCTTATACCTCACTGAGGTGATGTGGAGAAAAATAAACTAAACTAAACTAACCAAAGATATTAATCCATTACAGACAAAAGAAACAACTGATCTAACCAAAGACAAACAAAGACATCTAACACTTTATAACATTACTTGGATTTTTATTTCCTTTCCTGCATTATACTTAAGTTTTATCCACACTGTAATGCCTTTCTAGAAACTACTTAGTCGGGTTTTATTAAGCTAAATTGAGGACCAAACATACAAGAATCGTATTTTCTTAGCTTTGTCACACACATGTTGACAAATAACGTAAGAGAAAGTTTGAGTTGACGGAAAGTACACAAGTGACAATAGCATCTACAAACTGCATGTATAGAAATGCGTGCGTCACATTTAAAGGGTGTGAAGACTCTCGCAAAAAGAAACGTCTAATGCCAGTTATCTGACCTAGTTACGAATGAGGTGTAACAGAAGTGTTAGACACCAACATCGATACCAGAAAATACACACACAGCTTGCTACCGTCGGTAATAAGACACTAGTGTACAGTCAGTACATACAGCTGCGGTCAATACCCACAGCACAGTGTACAAACGATACAGCAATGGACATCTCAGGTCCAGCTAAAGATAACAAGGTATCACGTTTCATTACTGTCTGCATTTTGTAGCGACACAAACAAAACGTCACTTGCAAGCAACAGAAAGTTAACTTTTTCAGATGGCCGCACACGGTTTGGGGCGAGTCTTCAGTGCCTTTAAGAGCTTATATTAGCATGGACTTACAGGTCTGTTGGCAAGAATGGAAGTCTACTGGATACAAGACAAGCACTACAATGCTCTTTGCCCCCATTGATAAGTTTACCCTTCCACAAGGTGATTGGCGGTGAATACACTGTTATGATGAAAGAGGAAAGAGTGAAACATTTTAGAAACAATGTTTAATTACGAACAATATCAATGATACAATACCAATAATGCTCTATAAACACAGATTACAAACTTAAAATTGCAATGATCTGACAACAGAAATGACCTTCAAGTTCTTGGGATAAATTTGTGATGTTTCTGTACTTTGAGCCATTGAATTCC
>KN888791.1:7754-19542 GCA_000934455.1 Apostichopus parvimensis | reverse complement strand
CAGTATATTATTCCACTGTATTATTTAGTGGTGCATATAACGTGCTAGGTGGCTCACAGGCAGTAGTGATACACAGTTTTCCAGTAGTTTATTAAACATATTACATACAGCTTAAATATAAGTACACAATATATATATAGCAGTATCAGCAGTTATACTACCATACTGATCAATTGTTCAGTCCTTGTTCAATGTTAGTGCCTGGGTCTATAGATTATCTATCCAGGGCAGTTGTACTGTATGACTGGTTAAATACAGTAGCCCAGTATACAGTCATACACTGGTTCCTTTCTCCCTATATAGTCTGTACTGTATGTACAGCCACTTTATAGATCTGAACTCACAAAGAAAACAGATGGGCTATCTTTCCCTTTAAGTAAACAGTCTATGAAGATATGCTGGCACAGTGCAGTTTTACTGTTATAAGGTATATATATACAGTAGTGAATGGAAAATCACAGCACCTATAGAGTGTACAGACAGGTAGGTAGTTCACATCATGGACAATGCTTGCTAACTAGATCACTATACTTAGTCTATATACAAACTGGGCAGTGCAGCCAAATAAAATAATGTATTTTACTGTATTAAGGGTACGGGTTCTAATACAGGAGCTGTACAATAGAAAGCTCACCATTGATTGAGACAAGATGACTGCAGTATTAACCTATAAAGGTCTCTATATACTGTACATGTGTGTACTCAGTGGTGTAGCCCTAGCTTGAAGGGTCAAAGATTGGGGATTTAGTTTTATTGGTGATTCCGGGAAGGTTATTCACAACAGGTGGGAAGTAGATCTATGTACTGCATGTATAGTACTTGTCAACTTGACATATAAAGAAATAGGTTTATATTGTATGATGGGAAGTGTATCTTACATTTATGGATGCCACATCCAATGACTTGCATGGTCAGTTCAGTCGAGGTGAAGGTTTAGACATATTTGTGGCGTAGAACAGCTCATTGTTAAGGCTCTATTTTGTGTTTGGTCAGTAAGTTTTACCATTGAACCTACATTTAGACTGTAGCCAATCCAACTTTCTCACCCCTATGCCCCCCCCCCCCCCTTTACAAGAAAGATTACTGAACAAATCATTGATCAATCAACCAACATTTACAACCATTCTCAGATACAGTAATATTAATCATATTTAATACTGTATGTACATGTATGTTCTATATTATGATATATACCTGTACTGTACTGTAGCTTCCAAAAGTTGAACAAGAGTTAGATATTTAAATATCACATGAGCCTGCATTGCCCACATCTATTCTCAGTCCCCAATGCTTTCGATATGAAACAGAAAGAAACCTAGAAATTCCAAAATTACTTTCTGTCCCACCTGGCCTCAAGCTTCAAACTGAATATTTAGAGAAAACTAAAGCATGGTATATATGCTGGTAATCGTGTATTGTATATTTCCTGAGCTTTTCTTGGGTACACTTGGTCGAGCCTGTTAAAGGCTGAAGAATCTATCTACTGTACGTATAGAGTGACTTTACATAACAGACGCACAGTAAGTGCACAATTATGTCCAGTTTGTTGCAACGTGGATAGTCTGCCTGCAAGTAGTCTCGAAAGTTAAAGGTAGTCAGCATAGGCCCCACATTATAGCACGCTATAATTGCTAGAAGATTTCAAAAAGTACTTTCCTGGAGGTCTTTAATCTCCAAATTGTTCTTAGACATTTTTAAGGAACACACGGGATGACTGAATGTCCCAGTGAGGAAAATTTCCTTGAAGGTTGTAATAAAAACAGTTTAAGAATTTGACCAAATGTGACCATATTTGAATATCTAGCATATTTGGTGCCAATACAGCATACCTTTAAGACCAGGGTGTGGGCTCTGTCCGTTTATTTTAGAATTGTCATTTTGTCCGAGTATTTACTTGTTATCTCTTCATATTCCACCGTCAATAGATTCTGCAATCAAGAAATCATTGCGCAGCATCGTGTATGCTGTCTATAAGTGTGATTGATATATTTCTCTATTTGCCAGTTCAAAGTCTTTGGAAGTGTCGATCAGGTGCAAGTTTGCAAGCGTTCATTTTCCAATTGAAGCCTCTGGTATTGTCAAGGGTTCCATATGTTTTATCCATATGTTTTTCCATATGTTTTTCCATATGTTCCATGTTTTTTCCACGTTTAAGTTAAAGGGTGGTGACAGACTTTAAGTAAGCAGTGTGGTTTAAATTATAATCAAAACAAACAAATTAAAGCAGCTTAAAAACAAAATCAACAACAAAAACAAAGAGACAACATTTGAAACTACTGGTTTCTTTTATGTTCAGATATTCATCCTACCAATGAAGCAGCCAGCTATCAATTCTTCAGTCGATTTTAGTCAATTTGTAATGTCGTGTCAATACTACATATATCCTACAACAAAATAGCTTGTTACATTCGGTACAGTCAAGCGATGAAATGAAGGAGTAAAACCTTGAAAAACTGTGTGAAGTTTTGAATTTTGTATGAGATGACTTCATACAATAGTACTATGGAAAGTGTTTAGGTCATGAAATGTCAGGAATTGAATCAAATTCATCGGGTTATCAACAAATGACATCTTGATCAGGTGAGAAAGTCTTGTACTGAACAGACAGATCTTTCAGTGCGATCAAAAATTGCAATTGTATCGTGAGTAATATGCTGTATTCGGTAGGTTTGCCAAAAAAAAAGAGCCATTTTAATTTTTAATGTGTGTCAAATTTATGTCAACGGTGACAGGGTGAAGTGAGATGCATTGAAGGATCTGTGTTTACGTCTTATGCCAAATAGTGATCACTCAGAACCAGAACCGATTTGATCTAAAAGACCCAGGATCACGAGTTTTCACCAAATTTAATTAATAACTAAATTATTAAAAATTAATCCATTAAAAAAATTGATTAAATTTGCAAAATTGTCTGTCTTAAGTGCACTTTTATATAAACTATGTATGCATGCTTCCAAACATTTTCATTTCCCACAAAAATTTCTGTCAAAATCAGGGTTGTATCGATCATTTCTGTTTTGTTGACTTAGAAGTATTCATACTTACTTTTTCCTTATTTTAAAGTGAAACTTGACATCAACGTCAGTATACAACTTAGTTCTGCATTGCTATGGGATTTTTTTTATTTTATGGAAGGAAATGTCTGTAATTACAATCAATGCAAGAAATGATATAATTGCTGAATTGATGATGGCATCACCTCTTGCGTCCGGACCTAATTGTTGCGTTGATATTACAGTACAGGCACTTGAAGGATTATTATTATGATTATTATTTTTTTTTTCCTGGAAATTTTAGGTCTAAGGTTTGCAGGGGAAATTGATCCTTTAAGTTAGCTTAATGGTGTACAATGCCAAGTACATGAATATACATTCAAATAGATCTCCAGCTTTATGAGCTGTATGTACAATACGAAGAAGCACATGTCGTGCTACCATCATGTGTACAGTACATCTGTTACTTTCAGATACAACGGAACACAGTACTTAGATCCCTAACCAATCTTCCACAGAGATCTAAAGTTTCGACTGTTTTGTCTTTCAAAGGGACTGGTGATACCCTCTCCCCCCCCCCCCCACTGGATGTTACACCCATGATCAAACTGTTACTGCCTCATTGTCAGGGGGGATGGGGGGAGATTGGGGGTTGTGAGTGGATCAGGTTGTTTGGTTTTCGTGTTCAGGTGCTATATCTTGACCCTTAAGTGACGTTCTTAAAGCAAATTTCTCCTATTTTCTCTTGATTTTTCTTCAAAAGTACTATTGCTTTCATGGCAGACAATTGCACACAATATGATCTGGCCCTTATATCTTTTAGGGTACTTGAATACGTGCACAATTTTCACAGAGAGCTCTCAAGGACTTAGAAATTGCTCTATGGTAGAACTCGTGATTCCCCACTTGATCAATGCCATCATGATCTAATGGTTACAACATCAGTAAGGGGTTGTGACTGGATCAAGTTGTTTGGTTTTTCATGTCAATTGTAGTCTCTAGTCTTGGGTGACTTATCTTGAAAAGAAATATTGCTTTTAAGGCAGATTGTTGCAGGAACAAAAGATAATAGGCTGGCCCTTATCTTTTTAGTGTGCTGTCTGTACATGCACATTATCCACTAAGAGATCTCAAGAGCTTTCAGAAACCCGGTGTCATATGGCCTCTGTATGACCACGTGCACA
Organism: Apostichopus parvimensis; assembly: GCA_000934455.1. NCBI lineage: Eukaryota > Metazoa > Echinodermata > Holothuroidea > Aspidochirotida > Stichopodidae > Apostichopus > Apostichopus parvimensis. Next base: position 15,365 of record KN888791.1, on the reverse strand, counting down.
GTATAGTTGCTACAGTATGGTTATTGTGCACTCTAGATATAGGTGTAGTGCACACTAGATATAGGTGTAGTGCACACTAGATAAAGGTGTAGTGCACGCTATATAGGTGTAGTGCACACTATAAAGGTGTAGTGTACACTAGATATAGGTGTAGTGCACACTATATATAGGTGTAGTGCACATAAGATATAGGTGTAGTGCACACTAGATGTAGGTGTAGTGCACACTAGATATAGGTGTAGTGCACACTAGATGTAGGTGTAGTGCACCCAAGATATAGGTGTAGTGCACCCTAGATATAGGTGTAGTGCACACTAGATATACTAGGTGTAGTACACACTAGATATACTAGGGGTAGTGCACTGTAGGTGTAGTGCACACTAGATATAGATGTAGTGCACACTAGATATACTGTAGGTGTAGTGTACACTAGATATAGATGTAGTGCACACTAGATATACTGTAGGTGTAGTGCACACTAGATGTAGGTGTAGGTCATCAATGCACAGAATATTCTTCAGATTGATTTCATTGTTTCCAGTGTTTTGATATATCAACAGGTTTAAAGTTGAAGGGTTTTTTGTTTTATCACAAAATGCGGTGCAAAGTCCAATTACCTGTTGACAAAATCTGCTACTCGCTTGAAAATCGTCGCGATTCGGTTCTAGTGCGCATAGGGTTTTTGCTATGCAAGTACCATGCGGATAAATTAATCCAGACTGCTCTATAGTATATATATACCATATATATATGCCAGCAATATCAGTTGTACCAAAGTAACATACTGTATTTTACATGGTATATTGCAGCAGTCTATGATGGTATATTATATACTTGATCCCTTTCATTCCACCTCTACAATATTTTAGTATTAAAGTTTTAGTGTGAGCACAGCCTATATAAACAATATAATTAGCATTGCACATTGTGTGACCTTGTCTGCAGGCTGTGTGGTAACTCACCTGGGAATGGTGACCACCAGTGCATGCTCTTTAATGGATAGATCTCTTCATTATGACTTACCAAATATTTTCCAGATATTAATATCTCCAGTGTTAAAGTACTAAAATGAAAAAAAAATATTGTTTTGATAAGAAAATTATGGAAAGGCCAATGTGAGATACACCTGTCATGTAAAAAGAATTAAATTTGTTTAGCAGCTGGTGCATGAAATGCTTAGTCAATGGATTTGACAAATGACCTGTTTTGACAAGTCGACTTCCTGACCATGTTTAATTTGTGACAATAAAGTTATTGTTATTTCAGAACATGAATGTTTGGTACATAAAAGAAACCAACATACCTCAAGGTTGGTTCATGAAGATTAAAATAAGTTTTAAAAAAATGGAAGCAATTATTAAAACATGTATGTTTTATTTGTTACTGTGGTTTTTTTGTTTGTTACTGTGGAGTTTTTGTTACTGTGGATTTTTCATTACTGTGGATTTTTCTTGTGGTTGTGGTTGTGAACTGCCTTCAAACTAAGACTTAAATATTAATTTCCATGAAATATGTGAACTGCCTTCAAACTTAAATATTAATTTCCATGAAATATGTGAGCCATGAAAGTCATGATAGGACAGTGTGCGATTAAAAGAAGAAAGCAATTGAAACCATTATCTGTACGCTACTGGATACGTATGATACAGTATGATACTGTAGAGATTATATAATTGATAGATAAATCCCCCAAAACAGCCAATTTGGGATGACAACCTATGTAGTTTTAAGATTTTTTTCAAACACAAAACCAGTTGAAAGACTTAGGCAAGTCTGACTGTAGGATGTCATCCCCCCCCCCCCTTGTGCTCGAATTAATTAATATTTGTTTTATTTACTACATTAACGATTTTCTTTTCTATGAATTTTTTTCTCTTCAACTTTTTCTGTTGGAGATGCATAAATTTACTGAATCTAATGTGACTGACCTGTGTTCTGCAATTGTTAAAAATGGAGATCTGCTTGTTCATTACAGCAATATATATCTATACAGTACACAGTGAACTCTAACATCCAAATTATATCCTAAATACAGAATTTTGAAATTAATATTGTATTGATTTTGGAAACATCAGTTATGGAAGTTCAAACTCGTATCACCCTAAAAAGTAATCGTTATTACGTGAGGCGCTCTTATCAGTTAGGTCTTTTAGAATCATGAAGCGAAACCAAGTATAATGTGCTTTGTATTCGTGTTTGCTGATCGACTCAGCCTCGGTCTCGATACAAGCAAATTTTACCATTCAGAAATCCATTGTCAGATTTAGCTATTAGAAGTTACTTAAGAATATATATATTTATAGAGAGAGAGAGGAGGGAAGGAGGGACAATGGATTTTCTTTTCTTTCAGATCCATTCATCTCTAGCTGTCATAATGAAGGTGGTTTTATAGCACAAAAGTCAAGGATACGGGAACGTGTGATATTGAATATCGGTCGGAATAACAAGAAACTGGTCGTTTTGTGAATGCCATTAATAGCGGCGATTGAAACTGATTGAGCAAAGAGGCAAATCAAATATGTACTGTAAAGGAAAGAGGTTATCAAAGTTTGTAAAAAGTCTTGCACAATGAGGATATGCATGGTTTTCGTTAGTAGCCGGGACCCGGGTCAAATGACCCGCCTACTGCACGTACATGACCCGGCTACTTTGCGTCGCTCAGAAAAAAAAAAAAAAAAAAAATGACGAAAAAACTCGAGAGGAATAAATACCCACAACCAGGTCAGGTGTGATTGAAACTTCAACGTGAGTTTGTTTTTTGTTTGTGAAAAATAGGAAAGAAGAAAGGGGTGATTGGGAGGGGGCAATATCATTGACCAAACAGCTGTATATTGCACCATTTTGCATCTAGAGACTTTTTAAATTGCAATTTTCCGGAAAAGGGGAGGGGGGCACCCCATCCCATTAGACCCCTCCCCCATGTCCGACTACAGACAGTCCCGCCTACTTTTCAACTTGACCCACCTACTACATTTCTTAACAAAAACCCTGATATGTATACTGAAGCTTTCAATAGACTGGTCACACAGATGCAGATGTGTGTCTATGAGAAACACTTCATATATATACTGTAGGGTACCATATATAAGACATATCAGGCTTGTCAGACTGATCAATTTTTCTGACTTACTTGATTCAGCTGGCATATTGTCTATATTTTAGCCAAGTCAACATGCTTATATGTCTACAGTATATCAAGTAACATGAGAGTTAGGAGACTTTTCAGTCTTGTCAGACTCAGCATTTCCACAGACTTAAAGGGTGTGAAGACTCTCGCAAAAAGAAACATCTAATGCCGGTAATCTGACCTAGTTCGAGTGAGGTGTAACAGAAGTGTTAGACACCACCATTGATCCCAGAAAATACACAGCTTGCTACCGATTATTCTTAGCTGTTTGGGAGAGTAGTTCTTTGCAAAGATCTTTGTCATATAAACAGAATGCCAAAGATGCTGGTTAGGTTTAATTAGAACTACTTTTAAGTTTAAATAAATTGTTACATATACCTTTATGCTATTGGTTACTGTGTGACACATGTATCTAATGCAATGTTATGCCCTTCGCTGCTGTACGTGCCATGCGTGAATAAATACACCAAGCATGGGTCAGTCAACAGATGGCCTCTATTTGTTTCCTTCGATTTATTTCTGTTTCAAGTCGGGTAAAAAAAATTGAGTTGAGGGTTATCGTACTGTACAGATGGTATACAGTACATATTCAACACATACATACATACTGTATGTATGTGATACAGTGTGTAGACGTGTGTTGTAGCATGAATCAAATTGCCATTGCTCAGCTATGAAGGGCATAGAAAAGATATATCATAAAGATATATTGTATGATGGTACTGTATTGTTCTGTCGTGAAGGACACAACTGATGTTGCTGGCAAAGATTGTGAAAGGTTATTCACATCATCGATGTGATTGGTCCTGCCTGGTACACAGGAATACAACATATATCATTTTAAAGTTCAGGTTTTTGTTACGTTTTTGTTGCATTGTAGTTTTCTCGAAGTATTGCAAATTATATTAAGATCCAGGCCTAAGGAGATCTGTGACAATAACCTACTGCCATAAAATTCTCTCTTATTAGGCATTTACTGTATATAAGTTATTATCAGGGCAAAGTTTTAAAGATTTTTTTTGGACAACTAGGCCATGTTGATTGGTTGTCCCAACAGCACATTTGGTTGTGCCAAAAAAAAACTTGTAGCAAAGAAACAAAGAATGACCATAATGTAGATTGCAGGAGAGATGTGGCAGTTTGGTGAATGGAAACCTCAGCTTTGGGTCAGTAAATCTCCCTATCCGGGGTGGATCAGAGGCTAAGCTACCACTATTTTTGTTTTTTCAGTGTCTCTTTTTATATATATTTATATTTTTATGTTCTTTATTGTGGTTTATATCCCTGTCTTATATCATTTTTTACTTTTATCGCTGTTGTTATTACTTTTAGGTTTCTTAAGTTTGGTAATTTTATATTCCAGGTATTGGTTCTTTTGTACAGTGCTCTTGAGCATGTTTTATTTCATGATAACAACACTTTAATATATGGTATTTATTTATTATATAAAGTAGTGACACCAAGTTATCATTCTATCCGGTTTGGGAGTAGTTAATTACATTGCAATCTGAATTTGATGTTAACAGCTACTGTAGTCATCTTCCCAATTACCATCATTGGTTGAAATTTGGCCGTCTCTGACGATAGGACCACCGATCCAAATTTGCCCTGGGTGTACAGTTCTCTGAAGTGCCAGATCTGCTGGCCAGCAAAACAAGTGTCCTAATTTTTCAAGATTTATTTTTCAAGATCCATAGTTGTGTCAATGTTTAATTTTTGCACTTGATGGCAGCAACTTTGTTGTGGTAAAATCTGGATCAGTGTGTATAGGTGAAGTTTGAGCACAACGTTGATGAGTGTTTGCCAAAATAAAATGGAAATAGCATAAAGAAAATGCTTTACACAGTTGCCCCTGGTGATTGTAATCAGGTGACCTTGCAAAGTCAATCAGTTTACTAAACAAGCTGTGGTCAGTCTTTGCAAATTAGTTGTTTTTGTCTCACAACAAGCGCAGCATGTGAGGACATTGATTGTGTACTTTATTTAGTAACAATTTTTTATTTCTCCAGATAGTTGGAACTGTCAAAGGATATTGAATCATGTAGTTGTGAGGTTAGGGAAAATTGTTTATGTGGTGGGATTTAGTGGAAGGGGTGGAAGACAGGGAACGGTAGGAGGAAAGGTTAAGGGAAGGGGGAGGGAGGGGAGGGGGAGGAGATCGGGTTGGGCAATCAAATCCGTATGGTGAAAGGCTGGCTTTTTGAGAAATAGTTCCCTCGCCCTCTCTTGAAGCTGTGATCATACAGTATGCTTCCCTTTGTACCTTTTATCAAAATTTCACATTCCATGCCCCTCAGCCTACAGTGTTGGCAAATGTACCTATGTTGGGTCATGGCCAAACATCTGCTGTATATACTGTAGATTTAACTTAAACCATGAAATTATCTAGCATTCTCGCCGGCATGGATAGACAAATTTTGCTTGCGGACAGTTTGTATTGAAAAGCAGGCTTTGAGTGTTGAATATGGAATTTATAAAGTCATTCTATATACCATTTGTCCCAGAAAAAGACAAAAAAACAAAACGAAACTGCAGTGCATCAGTGCGATCCGTCCATGCTTTAAAGTTCATATGAAATGATGAAAATTTCCAGTTTGTTTTGATCGGGTGACTAAAAATCTGTGATTTAAAAAAAATGTGATTGGGAGACAAACCTGAACAAGTCAAAATGTCACCATTATAAAGTACTCATTGATACTAAAAATGTAGGCCTATATCCTTTGTTGACATCTTAGCTTGACCAGTTGTAAACCTTAGTTAGCAAGGCTCGGTCAACAATGAGGAAATTACCAAACTCTAAACAGCGTGTTGGATATCATTTGATTTTTGTTTTGAAGGAAGGAAGTAAATGTTTTCAAACTGAATCATCAAATTAAAAGGTTTAAAAGATAGGATAGTATGTGTGTGTGTGTGAACTTGCATGAGCAGGAACTCAATGAACACTGCATATCGAGACACCTACTTATATCAAAATTCATCATGTTCAAAAGTATTTCTTTAGAACCTGCCAAATTTATTCCCAGACATTAAGGCGGCGAATATCAGATTAGTGAAGCGGACCTCTCACTGAGGAACATATTATTAGAATCAAGTTGATTGTGCATTTACGAGGAAAAGGTTCACCATAGCAGGTCACTGTTCTGTGGTTCAATATTTTGTTCTTACTATATTTACTTTCCTCCTCAATGACCTGTGTCGTCATTATTTCAGCACTCTTGCTTTATCGTGCGTATTAATATCATGATAGCTAGACTAATATCATGGTATAGCCTAACCATGGTAGTACTTATGATTATGATACATAGATGTTTTATACATGCTTAAACATACAACCTGCAACTTTTACCAGTTTGTAACAGTAATGATATAGTCATTATCTTGGTGCAAATAGTACATTTCCCTCACACTTTCATACACTGTGTATCTACAGTATTGTACATGCTGTGTCTGTACTCTGGTGCACTGTATTTGATAAAAAAACATAATATAAAGGTCAGAATTTGACCTGGAATAGGAGCTATAAGGGTGAGCTTGGATTGTAATCTGTTAGATATTGTTTACAGGATAAAAAATAAATGATGTTGTTGAGGTTGCGGTCATATTTTCATTTGATTATGAAGCAGTCTGGATGACAAAATATTGAGAATAAATAGAAGGGATAGCAAAAGTAATTGAGGGGTGTGGTGGGAGGGGTGTGGAGGGGTGGGGGCGTGCTTGTTCAATCAATCAATGGCTTTAGTTTTATAGTGATACTCTGTACGTTTGATGGATAATGTCGTCTGAACGGCTTCAGCCTTCTCTACTTTCTCCTACTTTCCGTCACAATTGTTTGTTTTTCCGACACCCATCGTGCTCCTTAAAGGGTGTGAAGACTCGCGCAAAAAGAAACGTCTAATGCCTGTAAATCTGACCTAGTTTCGAATGAGGTGTAACAGAAGTATTAGACACCACCATCGATCCCAGAAAATACACACACAGCTAGCCTCTGTTGGTAATTAGACACTAGTGTACCGTCAGTACATACAGCTGCGGTCAATACCCACAGCACAGTGTACAAACAATACAGCGATGGACATCTCAGGTCCAGCTAAAGATAACAAGGTATCACGTTTCATTACTGTCTGCATTTTGTAGCGACACAAAAAAAACGTCACTTACAAGCAATGGAAAGTTAACTTTTTCAGATGGGCGCACGTGGTTTGGGGCGAGTCTTCAATGCCGTTAAGTTGGAAAAACACCAAAAAGAGACGAGCAAATTTTGAAGGAATGTTTTATGATTTTCATTAGATAAACCAGGTCTTACTTTTTAGATAACCAAAAAGAATGTTTGGTTATCTGACAAAAAGACTAGTCATACAACAGAGAATAATTTGATCTTAACAATGTATGAGAGATGTTTATAAACTTTATAAAGGTTTGGCGAATAGAACACCACCTTTTTGGGCCAGTAAAACTTCCCTTTGGGTGGATCATAGTCCTCTGCA